>JANIWI010000035.1:0-115137 GCA_030705115.1 Suzukiozyma pseudoglaebosa | reverse complement strand
TTTTTTTTTATTTTTTTTTTTTTTTTTTTTTTTTTTTATTTTTTTTTTTTTTTTTTTTTTTTTTTAGGTTTGTTTTTGACTGGAGAAATTTATCGTGGAGGTTATTCTCTTTTTTCTTTATGACCAAGGAAGAGGGCAAATGTGACGATCAACCTCGAAAGAGACTGAAGATCAGTCGGGCTTGTGATTGCTGCCGCCGCAAGAAAGTCCGTTGTGATGCTGAATATTCTACCAGTTTGATGAAGGTGGTCAAAATCTGTACAAACTGTATCAAAAACAATGATGAATGCACGTTTTCAAGAATTCCTTTGAAAAGAGGACCAAGTAAGAATCAAGATCCCGAAAACAACCCTAGTATCAATATTAATAATAATAATAATATTAATAATAAGAATAATAATAATAATGATAATAATTCTAGTGATAATAAATCAAATCCTCCTATTGATCATCCCCCAACAATTAAATCTGATGTTGGTACTATCGGTGGTGTAGCTAATTCCAATACTATTTCCCATGTTATTTCCAATGTTAGTGGTGCGAATGTTGGTCATCTTAATTCTCCAACTTACATCAATTCATCGAATCCTACTGGATTTGCTTCTGGTAGTTATACTAATTCTTCAAATCTCGATGCTTCTCCTCAAAATTCATTTCCTCCAATGACAAATAGTTCAATTCAGGTTCATCATCCCCAAATCATCAACTCAAATCGAGGTAAAAGTCCTCTTAATCTTCTGATAACTAGTAATAATAGTAACTCCAGTATTAATACAATCACCAATAGTGGTACCCCTACTAATACAAACACAATCACCCTACCATTCCCATATAAATCACCTTCTTTATCAAGTAAAAGTATCTCAACTCAAACAAATTCAATTCCATCAATAAAATTACCCCCAATAGTTTATCCAAAAGTACTACCCCATCAAAAATTTCATCAAAAATTAGGTGATTCTTCTCCATCATCACCATCTTCAAATTTAGATTCAAAATCAACTAAATCACCTCCATTCTGGAAAGTTCCTTATGAAATGCCATCAAATCAAAATATAATGTTGGATTCAAATATTAACGATCATAAACGTCGCTCATCTTCCATTGATTCGATGCTGTCTCAATCAACTAATGGATCGAGATTCCCAGGGTTAATATCAGCCATTCTGGCCAATCTGGATGCATTATCTGATTCTGATGATGATTTTTACTCATTACATTCAAAAAGATCAAGATCCAATTCTCATACAAGTATTAAACAAAGATCACAATCTCCACGTAATTCTATTAGTTCTTTAAGTTCACTTAATGGTAGAATGTCAAAAAATCTTTATATTGGCAACAATATTATTCCTTCAATATCATTAAAATCAAACTTAGAACACAATTTATCAATTTATTATACTAATTTTCATCCTAATTTTCCAATCTTGCCATTCAATAAAAATTCAATTTTAAGTATCATTGATGATAATCCTAATAATGCAAAATTAATCGATTTATTTAATCAAGCCTTATATCATATAATTAATTTTAAACATAAATCACTCAATGATCATATTGTTATAATCCAAAAAATTACAAGTTTATATCCATTCAGTTTTTCGAATATTCAAATTAATGATTCAGTTTTGATTTTGTTTTTCTCATCATTGATTCTTATTAATTATTCAATCTTTCTTAATGGTGATATTTACAACTTAAACATTGCCTTAACATGTTCCATATTCAATCAATTTAAAATTTTGGAGAATTTTATTGATCTTTTAAAACGAAAACAAGAACATGATCAACAATTGGATTATGATAATATCAAAATTTATTTACCCAAATTATATTGTTGTTTAATTATCATTGATAATTTATCCAGTTTGTCATATGGTATACAAACAAGTTTACCATCAATGAATTCAAGTTTGGTTGATATCTTGATTAAAAATTTGAATATTATAATTCCAGTTAACTCTCATAATTCATTAAATTTGGACATTTTCAATTTTTCCCAAAATTTTAATGAATTAATAAGGTTTCGAAATGAACATTTAATTGGAATAGATGTTAAAACTCCACAAATTTTTAATTCGTCGTATTTTCAATCAAGTAATGTTAATTATCAACATGAATTTAACAAATACTTTTTTCAGTTGATTCAAGAAAAATTGGATTTGGCTGAGTTTGTTTATGAAATTAGTCTGGTAATAAAAAGTTCTAATATGAAGCATGATCTTGATGATATTTATGAGACAATCATGGATAACAATATCAAATTAATTCGAATGTTAAAAAATATTACAAATCTGATTATTAACTTTGCTAATTTTATTAGCAACAGTAATACCAATATGAATAACAATAATTCCAACAATTCTCAACTCATAAATCCTTACTTAAACTTATCCATTAGTCAATTGTTTAAATTAATAAAATTTATCAAACTAATAATTGATAACTTAATAACCTTGTTAAATCAAATAGAAAATTCTCATAATCAGGAATTGTTGAACAGATGTTCAAAAATCAATAAAGATTTATCAATTTCATATAATTTATTAAATTTGAACTTGATTAATTTACAGTTAGGTTCATTTTCATTAAATCTTATCAAAAATAAAATACAGATTTACAATTTTAATTTCGATATATCAAATACATCAATTTCTAAGAATAATTTGAATTCCAGTTTGAGTACTTGGAGTTTTGAGTTTTTGAATACTATTGTACCATTCATTGAACGAGAAAATGTTGATGGTTGGTATTAAGGATGATTTTGGAGTTTGGGAGATATGGGTTCAATTCTTTTCTACTGGTAATAATTTTTCTACGTTAAAAATTTATAGACATTTAGTTAATAAATAATTAGAATTCAAGATGTGTAGACTCATATGAGGAAATTGAAATTTTGATATTTCGCTGCTAATTATATATATACATTGCAAAAGGTGTCAACATATTTATTCTATTTGTGTTCTAAGTAATGATTAATTTCTTAATCAACCTTTATTTGAGAAAAGATAGCTCTAACAAAGAAGAAACTTGATAAGAATCCAACCGAACCACAGCAAAGGAAAATAAGTAACGAAAATACAAGGGAATAACCAACACATAATACAAAAGAAGTTACACCAGCTAATCCTTGATTTGCAGTTAACAATAATGAATGAATGAAAATGTGAATCGAACAACCACCACCAATAAATAATGATTTCCATTGCCATTTATAATTTTCAGCACATAATGTGGAATAAATCATAATGATTGTTAATAAAGATGTAGTAATAATCATTAAAACAAAACAGAAAAATAAGAATCCAAACATATAAAAGATTCTATTAAACCAAATTGATGTATAAATGAAATACATTTCTACCGCGATTGAACCAAATGGGAAAAATCCTGAAATGAACATCACTGGTAAAGTTCTTAAATACCATGGTTGAGTTGGTATTTGTCTTGGAATTTGATTTGTTCTAACTGGAACTGATAACAATGGTCTTTTTGATGCTAAAATTGATCCTAAAATTGCCAAAGGAATTGAAACAATGAACCAAATAGCAATGATTGCAAATAAAGTTCCAAATGGTATAGCTCCTGAAGAATGAACATAAATCAAAAAGAAATTCAATAATAATAATACACCAAACAAAATACCAGGTACCAAAATTGGAGTTAAAATCATATTTAACTTCCAATTATCACCACCCCAAAATTTATAAAGATAACCTGAAACAAATGAAGCGACAATACTTAATAAAACAAAAAGAATAAACATAAAGGTACTTAAAGCTCCACGATTTGATGGTGATAATAATCCAAACAAAGCAAATAATATGGTAATAAATGTCATGGCAAAAATTTGAACTCCACTTCCCACAAATACTGAAAGTAATAATCGATTTTTAGGGGGTCTAAATACATCACCATGAACCAATTTCCAACCACTTTCATCGGAAATATCATCATCTAAATTAACATCATTATATTTAACAATATCATTTTTTAAAGTTCTCATAAAAATATGAGAAATAACCACACTTAAAATAAGGACTAAAACTGAAAAATTGATTAAAGAAAACCATTGAATTTTTGGGTCATAAACGTGTAAATATTTATCCCATCTTGTAGCCCAAGGAATATCAGATTCTTCAAAATTAACTGAATAAGTATATAAAACTTTGGTTTCTGATTGTTTATTTAATGTAACTTTAGCCATTTGTAAATTACAAGTTTCTTCAGCTGAAGCATCACTAGCAATATTAGATCTATCAAGAGAGTAAGGTTGAACTGTAACTCCAACCACCCGATATTTATCTTCACCTCGTTTATGGTATTCAATAGTAATTACATAATGATTATAAAGATGAGCATCATTATTTTCATCAATGACTCCAATATCAAATCCAGTTCCATAAAAAATTTCTTTTGATCTTGCATCTCTTACTTTTGCCGATGCTGGTAATCCATCAACAATCCAATTATGTTGATAACCTGCTCTGATGTTTCTATTGACAAATACAGAATCATCCTTGGAATAATTTGGGCTACATAATCTTTTACATTCAACATTATTCAACATTTCAATTTCAAATGGGGAATTGAAAATTCGATCCCCAAATATAATTGACCCTAAAGATTCCAGTTGTTTAACTGGTCCTCCTTCAGGAGGACAAAATCGAAATTTGGGATAATAATAATCATAGGAAAATACATATGCTTTTGATTTGGAATTGGCTTTAGAAATTGTATGTGATGGTGTTAAATGATTCACCAAAAGTGGAATTGGATCCCCTTGTTTATAATCTGTGGGCGCCACTCCAGGAAGGTAGAATGAATCTACCATTCCCACAAGACATATTAGTGCAACTATGCAGTTATAAACCAACATATAGACCGATTACTGTAGTTGTTTTCAATATCTTCAAATGCTAACTGTCAACAATTTTTTTATACTAAATCAAAGACGTGTACCAGGCAAAAGTTTGAAAATTATAAATCACCAAAACTAAACCAATAACAAACAATAATAATAGTAAGAAGTAGCTTGGTGTTAGACTGTGGTGAATGAGTTTGAGAGAATTAAATGAAATGCTGATTTTAAACAAAAAAAAAAATAGAAAAAATAACTGAATTTTCATGAACAGAATCATTGAAACCATCAAATGTAAAATCACTAAATTATCAACAAAATAATCACCAAATACTGACTTGAAACTCGATGAATCAAGTTTTAATTTATAAAAATAAAATAAAAGTAAAGATAATTATATTCTATTCTCTTTGAATAGTTTTTCAATTAAAAGATTTTTTTGATTTCTTTTTGAAAAAGTTGATTCTTTTTTGAACATTGGTCACTTGTCGAATCAGCTTCAATTTTTCCTTTTGTAGAATTGGATCTGTCATGTAATCAGGTCTTTCATTGGAATAATCACATAGTAATTTCAAACGTTTGCATTGGTCACAAATGGGTTTGTTCTCGGGGCATGCTTTATGACGTACTCTACAAGTCCAACAGCCTACTTTAGATCTTGGTCCTGATCTTTTCTTGACTTCAATTCTATCAAACTTATCTTTACAAGGTGAATTTCGTTGTTGTTTCTTGGTTATTCTTGGGTTGTTTAGTAATTGACTCGAATCGAACATCTCCGATTCATTTTGGTTTCTTATCAGTCTAGATGTATCTTGATGACAATTCAAGTCTGATTTACGTTTATTACTTTTCAATTTGGATTTATTTTGATGACAATTTGAACTCAATTTAGGCTTTTTAGATTTCGAGTTGGTTGTATTTTGATTGTAAATCGAACTCGATTTACGTTTTTTAGTTTTTAATTTATTAACCTTGTTTTGTTTAATCTTAGATTTATCTTTATTAAGTTCAGATTGAAACTGATTTGATTTTTTATTTGGTTGACCTTTTGTTGGAGTAGTAGGGGTATTTTTTAAAAAATCAGAGTTTTTAAATTTTGACCTACAAGTTTGACTTGGTAATAATTGTGATGGATTTTTGGTGATTTCTGCTTCAATTGATTGGCTTTTGGGGTATTTGCTGACTTTTTCAAAGATTAAACCATCTTGGATATAAAATCGTCCACTATCTCGAGAACTGGAAATTATTTCTGTGCCATCAGATTCAACTACTACTGATTGACTTTCTACTGAAAAATTATTGTGATATTTGTTATCAGTTTTCATGGCAAAACTATCTTGCATGATCCAAGTATTGTTAATGCGTGTGAAATCTTCGGGATTAATAATATAATCAGAAGATAGTGGTAATCTTTCCGAAGTCATAAATGCTTTGTCAATCTCAATTTCTCCATTAGATGGATTGAACAATATAGGGGAACTGAATGGAACTTTGTAAGGTTTCAATTCGTTATTAGAATTCAAACCTGACGTAACCGAACTAGAGGACCAATATTTCCATAATGCATTATCAAAATTGTATCGAGTATACTTGTCAATTAATGGCGATTTCAAATTTTGATTTACATCTACTTTTGACAAGTTTTCATTTGAATCTTGTATTGATAAGAAATCTTGATTTACATCTAATTTTGAGAATTTTTCATTTGACTCTTGTATTAATAAACCTTCATTCGATTTATTTGATTCATTCGAATCTTTTTTGGTTAAACATTTAATCAGTTGGCGTCTATTCAAACTGTTGATATAATAATGATTTCTATCACTTGAACTACTTTTAATTAGATATTGCCTACTTGCATCACTATTAGTTAGTTCTAGGTTGATACTCTGTTGACCCTCTATCTTACAAGCGTTTCCATCGACATTAGGTAATATCCTAGTTGGTGAGTTTGAGCACCCAAACAAAAGTCGAGACTGATTCAATTCACTGAGTGGATATTCTATCAGTGACACTAACTCCTCACTTGTAACTAGGTCTTTTTTCGCTTCCAATGTAAGCTTCCCAATAACTGTCATAACTCGAATTTATTGGTTTTGCAACCAATTATTAATGGGTAAATAAATTTGTGGCACTCGTTGCGACCAAACCCCTAAATTCGAACAAGATGTCGCTAGAGTTGAATATTCACATCTAAACCAAAAAGGCAAAGAGAAACGTAATCAAGTAAAAACTTAGAGTAAAATATACTGGTTTAATCAAAAAAAGATAAAACCTGAGTTAGTACAAAATTGCTTCCCACAGTGTAATCCGAATCGTCAACTAAGTAGAAAATATTAGTCAAAAATTAGAAATCAACCAAATCAGCTTATTCAATTGAGAAAAAGAACCTTGTAGTCCAAATAATTATTTTTTTATTTCTTTCTTTCTTTCTTTCTTTCTTTCTTTGGTAACCTTCTAATCAAATCAAAGCGATATATCTTTGCATTAAACCCAACATAAAATCAGTGTATATGAAATAGAAAAAATCTGCTTTTTGAAAATTCATTCACCATTTAATATTTTGTGTATATTAAACCCCAACATATATACTAAAAATTGTTTAGGAGACTCATGCTACGTATTGAAATGATCTAAAACTAAACCTAATTTGGTTATGATTCATTCTGTATTTACGCTGGTCCATAAAAGAATCCAATTCAAGTTTATCAATAGAAATTTACATCCGTCTGTCCATTCAGAGTTCAGGGTGATTCTAATACTTTTACCTCCTACCAAACCAGCTGGAACATCAATTTTATAAGGTAAATCAATATCATGATCAAGAAATTTTATTCTTGATTCAATTAAATGAACCACGTCTAACAAAGCTAGTAACGATATATCCAACTTGTTAAAATTAAATAGTCTTCCTAAAGAAAATTCATTTGAAGTAAATAGATTTAATTGAGATTTTGTTGGTGATGATGAATCGTCATTTTTGGAAAGTTTTATTATATAGGATTTACTACCTAAAGGAACAAGTTGATAATTTTCTAATTTTAATTGTAATCGTTTGATTATAAATCTGAGTAAAAATACAATTTGACCTAATCCACCATTAATCTCTTGATTTACAATTTTATAACCTAAACGATACAGATTAATCAGGGGATATTGATTAATTTCAATTTTAAATATTGTGGTATAGATATTAAATGCTCTCAATTGATCCAAATGAGACAAATGATATTTATAACGGGAATTTTGTTGATTCAATTTATAATTTGCTTGTTGTAACTCTAGATAATGATTATTTTGATTTTTATATATCATTCTGATTTGATTTTTGTTTAAATCTAATAATTGATTATTATACTTTTCAATATCTTGTTGCAAAGATTTTTTTTTTGATTCTAAAGATTTTAATTGATTCAAAGATTCTAATTGTTTTATCTTAAGAGTATTCAATAGTTTTATTGAATCATCTAGTTTTTCATCTAAATCGGTATTATTCTTGGTATTATTGGTATCACTTTTAATGTAATTATCATAAGAGTCATGGTTACCTTGAATTTCATCAATTTTTTTACTGGTTACACCAGTCTCATTAGCGTTTCCGTCACGTAACTTTCTCAAAAATGAAATATATTTATCTTTTTCCCAATTTGTTTGATCAAATTTAGTCTTATAATTCTCCAATAATAAATTTGCACACTGGGATGACAATGGATGATCAATAGTCGAATGATTTGATAAGATTTTAAAGATTTTATTTAACATATTTATTCTGCCCGAGATTGATGTTATTTGATCCAGTTTCTCCTCATCCAACAAAACAAAAGAAGTGTCCAAATCTATAAAACTAATATCCTCATCTTCTTCTTGTTCGACAACTTCTTCGCCATCAATTTCGCCAACTTTTTGCTTTTGTTGTTGTTGTTTGTCATTTGCTTCCTCATCTTTTTCTTTTTCTTCTGCTTCTTCTTTCTCTTCTTTTTCTTCTTCCTCTTCTTCTTCGTCTTCGTCTTCTGCGTCTTCCTCGCTGTCTAGCAATTCATTATACAAGGGGTTTTCCTCCTGAACTTGGTGATACAATTTCAATTTATCGTGATTGATAAATTCATGAGGTTGAACTAGCAAAACATCGTCATTCACCTGGGACTTAGACTTGGTAAGTAGTAGTCGATGTTGCTTTCTGGTGAGATGTAGTAGACTGTCATCCACTTGGAGAGGAGTATCACAATCCTGACAATTCATTAAAGAACATTAAATTATATTGTGAGATTAAAAATGCTGCAAAATGAAGCACCCAAAAAATATCACTACTATAAAGCGACAATAAATCCCAGCAGGATTTACGTAAAATGACAATAAAAAATGATTGTAAATTGATACAAAACCTGTTTTATAACCGTTACACAATAGTCTTTCATTAAATAAATAAAAATCTTTTAATCTTTCATTAAATAGAACTCAAGAAGTACCCATTTCTAAAGTTTTAAATCGTTCTACTACTTGCTCTTGTTATCATTTTGCGGGTGATTCTAGAGAATAGAATTGTTGTTGGTAATAGAATTCATGCTGGTAATAGAATTCATTGATTTACATTAATATATCATTTACATTGCAATCTTCTATCCAACTCCTCTGTTATATCCCCTGTTTTTTTCCACTATCATCTCCTACCATATCTCTCTACTTATAGAAAAGGGTGTTCTACTGTTCCTTCCATTATATATTCTACTACGTTATTTGGCTACCTTTTCTTCTACTATCTATTCTACTACATTATCTGTACTATTGTTCCTTCCACTATCTATACTACTACGTTATTTGGTCTACCTTTTCTTCTACTATCTATTCTACTACGTTATCTGGTCTAACTTTTCTTCTACTATCTATTCTACTACGTTATCTGGTCTAACTTTTCTTCTACTATTTCTTCTGCCATTACTCCTCGTTCAATCTCTATAGTATTAATTTGGTACTGTCATGCATTCTACCTTTAACATATTTGTATTCTTGTGTCTATAAGTATATTTAACAACATAAATCAATCGATACCAGTGTATTCTCTATCATCTTCTTCCCCTACCTCATTGTATCTTATGTTTCAGCCCTAACATTTACCCGGATTTGGGTTTTTTGTTTAAATTACCATTGAAAAAAATTGAAAAATTCTTTTACCAAAAAGAATATGATGTTTTAGTAGTATGTATACTTTACCATTCTTAAATGATGACTCCTTATAATTGCTTTAGACTCGTCGATGTAAGCAATGATTTCTCAAGACTACAACGGTATCTGAAAGAATAATTAAAAATTGTAAAATTTTTTAAAGTTGAACATTCAATACTAACTAAATTAGTGAAAAATGGGAAAAATTTAAGTCAATATAGTGATCCTTTACCTATACCAATATTACCTCCGGTATATCCTCATAATCCAATTTCTTGGATTTATTTCTTATATAATTATTTTTGTACTTTACCAAAATCTATAAGTATTCATGTAATTTTTCATAATAATATATTTAAAGTAATTGATCAACAAGATCAATTAATTCTTTGGAGAAAGGGTTTTTTCGGGAAGGGAACTTTATCTAGATCAGAACCAACATGGTTTGAAAGAACAGAAAAAAGATTAGGTTTGAATGTAAATGTAGCCCCAGGTTCACAGGGTAAAATACTTGTAAATCAAAATTCAAAATTTTCCCAAATTGTTTCTCGTGAAGATGTTACAAAGATTAGACGTGATGAACGGAAAATTTTTAAATCTACAAGACAACAATTACATGATTTAATTGTAAAATCAAAGTTACAAAAGCTTGATGAAAATGAAATTTTACAATTAGAAAATTTAAAAATAAAACTCGATTCAATTCGAAATCAATCAATTGATTATAATATAAGAGATGATTCTATTTTACGAGATGAAGATTTAGAACTTTTGGAAAACAATAATCATTTAAAACAATTGGAATTTTTACAATTACAACCTGTGGAAGCATTTTTCTTGAAATTTGGTTTAAATGTTATAAATCTTGATTTTGATTTACCCCAATTATTTAATATATGTTGCAATCATGATTTAATTCCAACGAATAAATTCATACTTGATTATGTCGTTTATCACCATTATCGTTCTTTAGGTTGGTGTGTACGTTCTGGGATCAAGTTTGGTTGTGATATGTTACTATATAAAAGAGGTCCTCCTTTCTCGCATGCTGAGCATGCTATTTTAATTGTTAATGATCAAGATTCAATTGATTGGTTTCAATTGACAACTCTTACTCGAGTTATTGGTACTGTCAAGAAAAATTTAGTTATAGTTTTTGTATCATCTCCTTCAAAATCACAGTTTTCGGATGTTCTCGATAAGAAGTACAAGGATGACAAAGCAAGATATTATGATTTATTTCAATTGTACAAGGTTTCGGAAATTATTTATAGACGTTGGGCTCCAAGTAGAACAAGGGACTAAAATCATTTGAGTTGAGATGTGGCAAAGGCTTAAGAACAAGTATCTGCTTTACTGTTTAGGAATTGGGTTAATAATATGGGTCTGGTAATTTTATTTTTTGGTTTTTTTTTATTTCAAATCTGTATAATATGTATAATAGATATAGCGATGATTCAAGCTGTGATTAATGACTGTAAGTTTATTCTCAGTATCGGAAGATTCTATATTCCAAATCACGATGTAAGTATTTTGAAGGATTGTTCTTCCAAGAAGAAACTGTATGTTATAGTTCTTGGTTTTGGTTTATTTAACAAAATTTGTTCATTACTTTTGTCCAAAACTATGCATTCGCCATCTTTTTCTAGAACTGGATGAAACTGAAGCGTTTTCCATTTTCCTGGGGTTTCGGCGTTTTTCTCGATCATCCAAGGTAAATGTGGCAGCTCTTGTTTTGTTACTTGATCTGACATTTTCATTGGATTGAGGATATTTATTGATTGTGCAAGATATAGTTCTTGTATCAATTGAGCTAGCCAGACTGGATATACGATTTTTAGCACAGTTGACAACACCACTGGGATCTGCAATAATTTGTTGCTGAACAGTATTGAACTGAGAGCATCCATTAATTTTTTTGTCAATTATAGAGTGGTCATATTCATTTTTTGAAATTGATTTTGTAAAATCAGATTGAATCGAATTATTTTCGTTGTTTTTATCGTTATCATCATTTTCAAGCGTGGAGTTCAAAAATGCATTATTTGCGTAGTTACTAGTATTGATGTCACAATTCTTAAAGATAGATCCATTTCTCAACTTGTCAATTATGTGATGCTGATCTTCTATTAATCTTGATTGATGTTCGATGTGCAAATTTTGAAGCATGATTATGTTTTGTAAATGGGTTGTTTCTTGGTGATACTGGTTTGCATTGTGTATGCCAGCTTCATTAAATATGGATTTAAATGATGAAAGTCTTGAATTTAGACGATTTGCAGATTCACTTACCAGATTAAATAATGAAGGAGGTGATTTAAGATCTAAGAAATCAGTCCCCAGACTCTTTAAGCTAAAATATGGAAACATTGTCTGTGACCATTGCAATATCAAAAATTGACAAACCAAGAGAATTTTTGCAACCTTGTACGTATTTGTAAACTTTACCACATTTCTAAAATATTGCTGAAAACAAAAAAAAAAAGTATGAGAACATTATAGTAAATATGAACTTCGTCATATATAATCAACAAGAGTATAGAGTCAAAAACCCTTGGTCATGATAAAATTGCAAAACCGACCTTAAGCTTTATCAAATGAGACAATAGACTGATTTTGCATTATCAGATTTAAAAATCTTATTATAGTTTTAAGTTAAAAAAAACTTTGCACGTTTATCATTAAAACACATATTATCTAACAAATAGAGGAAACTTCTAAAAAAACAGCCTCTATGGCCAAGTTGGTGAGGCGCCTCACTAGTAATGAGGAGATCCTCAGTTCAACTCTGAGTGGAGGCATATTTTTTTTTGTAGCTCACAAAGAAAACATAGTAATGTACGAAAACACGTGTGAAATGCTTACAAGTATATACAAATAAATATGTACATATAAACATATATATACATATGTATATGTACATATATATATATATATATATATATATTTGTATTTATATTATGAAATGGTAAGTGTTTACTGTTTATTGAATTTAAAATGAGATTTGAGTCTGACAGTTTTCTATTTAATGCGATGTCCACAAAATAAAATTTATTTAAATAGAGAAAAAATCCTCAAATTTAACACGAAAAAAGTCAAAAATCAGAAAAAGAAGCCTTACATAAGCAAAACCATAAATGTCAACTATATCATCAATAATAAACAATGATGAATCAGAAGATCCTCCATATCAACCAATCATAGAGTCAACTCATAATATTCATAATGATGTCAAACCTGAATCAGTAACAATGTCATTATCAACAGCAGAATCACAAATACCCGATGATATGACGGGTGCACCTAGCTTAAAACCATCATCATCACCATCACCACCACCACATTTGTCTATATCATCATCAACATCATCACCTCCAACATCATCATCCAAAGTATCTCAAGAAACGATACTAACATCGTTTGAAAAGATAAAAACTCATTTTCCCGCGGCCAGAATAAAAAAAATTATGCAATCAGATGATGAGATAGGTAAAGTAGCACAAGCAACTCCAATTATTGTGGGTAGAGCATTAGAAATTTTTATGACAAATTTAGTTGAAGCTGCTATAATTGAATCGAAAAAACAAGGAGTTAAACGAATTTCTGCAAGTCATATCCGGGCTGCTGTTGAAAATACTGAACAATTTGATTTTTTAGTCGATGCGGTTGAAAAATATCCTCCTATTAAGCACTAGAAGAACCATTTGATAACTATTTGTCAGAAATTGTTGAAAATCGTTTACCAAAATGAAAGAACATGAAAAAAAGAAAAGGAAGAGAGGAAACTCAAAGAACAAATAATAAAGAACAAATAACAAAGAAGAAGAGGAAAGGAATGAAGGAAGCAAAATTTACTTTAATGTTTACTTTAATGTTTACTTTAATGTTTACTTTCGTTCACTTTAATGTTTACTATAACGTTTTTGATTATTCAATTTTGACTTGTTTTGGTTCAAGATTTATCAACTGTTATTGAATACTGGATTTGCCACTCAATCTAGTACTCATCTGCATGTTAACCAATATCAGGATCCCATATTTTATGATGGTTGAAACTAGTATCATGGCGATCTATTAGTTGAAAATAGATTTGCTATGATTCGATTGCTCGAAACGATACATTTAAACCAAGCTTCTCTTCAATTGACGACAATTAATTATTCGAGCAACTGGTTGAAAGGCATCCAATTGACTCGCTTTGAATTAGTTAACATGTCCCCATTTCGCTGAGAGTGGTTCAAACAAGTTCACCATTTAGCTAGGTTTACCATTTAGCTAGGTTTACCATTTAGCTAGGTTTACCATTTACTAGGTTCACCATTTACTAGGTTCACCATTTAACTAGGTTTACCATATTCACCGGTCACCCCAGGAAAAAGTTAACTACTGGAGTTTTAATCGATGTCAAACTAGGTGGAGTCCATACTGCATGTATGCATAGCGAACTCAAACTGACAATAAGTGTCCCTAGTTGTCAGCCAAGATAATTTACTATAAATTGAGGGTCAAAGAGTGAGGCAAAATCTTAAGATATAGTTATTAATTATTTGTAATATAATCTCGGTGTATCCATATTTGGTAAAATATTGGTGTGTGGGTAGTAATAAACCCATGCACATTTTTTCATCCCTCCTCTCTCCATACATTTCTTAGGTTAAATGTTTCTTATTCCAGCAAACAAAAATTTGGGTAATCGCAACCATTGCATTATGACATCATAATCACGTGGAGCTGATAATGTTGCTGTAAGGTTTGATTACGTTAGTGGAAATTACAAAGGTGTAGTAGAATAGATAATTGATGGAGTAGTATTAGTAATGAGTAAGTGAGTGGTAGGTATATGTATACCACTTGATGAAGTAATAGAAGTACTGTATGATGTAGTAACTAGACAAAAGTTTTGGTTTTTGATTACTGGCCGGCGACTATAGTTTGAGCGAAATTCATTCCAGCAATAGAAGGGTCGAATTTTAGTCCGATTTAGGCCAGTGCACAATCAATAGAAGAGATAATAAATAAATAGATTGAAAATTGTTTTAAGTAATTTTCTTTTTCTTTCATCATAACCATGGTTTTTAATAAATCAGGTACAAGCTTAGCTTCAAGAAGATCGTCATTTTTCAATATCCCAGTTCAACCACCTCAACAAGATGTATTCTATATTGGGGTTGATGTTGGTACTGGATCGGCCCGAGCATGTATTATAGATACCAATGGGGTCATTTTAGGATTAGCTGAAAAGCCAATTACTAGACATGAATTGAAAGCTAATTATATTACTCAATCATCAACTGAAATTTGGAATGCTATATGTTATTGTGTCAAGTCAATTTTGAGAGATTCAGGTATTGATCCAAGTGAAGTATTTGGGATTGGTTTCGATGCTACTTGTTCTTTGGTGGTCATCAATAAGAATGATGATCTGCCAATTGGAGTTGGTCCTGATTTTTCTCAAGATTTAGAGAATATCATTTTATGGATGGATCATCGGGCTGAAAAAGAAACCAATGCTATAAATGCAACAAATGACAAATGTTTGAAATATGTTGGTGGTCAAATGTCTATTGAAATGGAATTACCTAAAATCAAATGGTTGAAACATAATTTACCTGGTGGTATCAAAAATTGTAAATTTTACGATTTACCCGATTATTTAACTCATAAAGCTACCGGTTCCGAAGCTAGATCTTACTGTTCAACCGTTTGTAAGCAAGGATTTTTACCATTGGGCGTAGAAGGCTCAAAAACCGGTTGGTCAAAAGAGTTTTTAGAATCAGTCGATTTACCAGAATTAGTAGAAGATGATTTTGCAAGATTAGGTGGTACCCCTCAAACTGGTAAATGGTTGTCTGCTGGTGAAATGGTTGGTAAGTTAACCCAACAAGCGGCCGATGATTTAGGTTTAACTACTGACTGTATTGTTGGTTCTGCTGTAATTGATGCCTATGCTGGTTGGATTGGTACAGTAGCTGCTCATGTTGATGTTCCTGGCGCTAAATCGAATGATAATAATAATAGTAGTATTGACTCGGGTTGTGGTAGATTGGCTGCAGTAGCTGGAACTTCTACTTGTCATATTGCTATGACTAAGGAACCATGTTTTGTCAAAGGGGTTTGGGGTCCATACAAAGATGTTATGGCTCCTGGTTATTGGTTAGCTGAAGGTGGTCAGTCATGTACTGGAGCTTTATTGGCTCATGTATTAAGTACACATCCAGCAAATCAATTATTGCATACTCGTGCTGAAGCATCAAATTTATCTCGATTTGATTACTTGAATTTAACTTTAGAAAATTTGGTCATAAGTACCAAGTCTAGATCAGTTGTTTCTTTAGCAAAGCATTGGTTTTTTTATGGTGATTTCCACGGAAATAGATCCCCTATTGCCGATCCAAATATGAGAGCTTCAATTATTGGGGCATCAATGGATACATCAGTAGAAGATTTAGCTATTCAATATTTTGCTGCTTGTGAATTTATTGCGCAACAAACAAGACAAATTGTTGAAGAAATGGAAAAAGGAGGTCATCAAATTAGTTATATATATATGTCTGGAGGACAATGTAGAAATGGGTTATTAATGAGATTGTTAGCTGATTGCACAGGTTTACCAATTGTTATTCCAAGATATATTGATGCTGCTGTTGTATTTGGTTCAGCAATTTTAGGAGCAGTTGCTTCTGCTGATGCAGTTTACGATCATATCAATAACAATGGCAAACATCGATCAAGAAGTTCAACCAATGCTAAATCTTCCCAAACTAATTTAGGTGGAAGCTCACCATATACTGCACCAACAGCCTCTGCTTCTGGGGTTAATATGGCAGCTTTAGCTTATACTGTTGCTCCACCACAATTTGCTAATAATAATGCTAATGCTATGACGCCAATGGAGGAAGAAGTTGATTATTTCAATCAACCAGTGATTAAGAAAAATGATTCCGATTCTGACTCTGAAGATGAGACAACATTATCATTTGGATCAAAACAAAATCATCAAAAGGATATCAGTCAAAAATTGTCTAAATTAGGTATCAAGCCATTGACTGAATCGAAAAAATCCAAACCATCGACTAATATAGGAGAAAGTTTATGGAAACAAATGCAACAAATGACAGGACCTGGTAAAGTTATTATGCCCAGTAAACCTGATCATCCTGATAGAAAATTATTGAATACCAAGTATAAAATATTTTTGGATCAATGTTATAAGCAACAAGAATACAGAAAAATGGTTGACGCTCTTGAATAGGAAATCTGATTTGATCTATTTATCTACCTATCTATAAATGATAATAATCAGGAGGGTTTTTTTTTTCATATGTATAAAATAACATCGAACACAAGAAAAAATAATTTGAATCGAACTAGCATGTAATTTTCAAGTAAATTACTTTCGTAATAGTCAAATTTGATCAGCCTTATGAAAAACGTAATGAAACCGTATTTTCTCATGAAGCCACATTATCAAAAATAAAAATAAAAAAAATGTAAAAAAAAAGTTTAGCCTCTATTAAAAAAGTACAAAAACCTAAATCTGGTTCTTATTTTTGCATACATCCTCTCGTAAATAATAGTAGAACTAAAACTACAACTACAACTACAACTACAACTAAAACTAGAACTAAAATCATCTTTTACCCAAAATTTTTGCTGTTTCAGGGGGGTTCTATCCCCCTGCAAGACTTAACGCCACCTAACCATTGCAACTTTGATTATTAAACCAACCAAAATTTATGGTATCACCTTCAATAGATCACCACCACCTCCAACGATCTGATCGCCTCATTTCAATAAAAGTGACAACAATGTATGTCAAATTCACAGTACTCTTGACCTCGTTTTGCCTATAAATGCACATCCTCTTGACATCATTCACATACATATTTATCTATTGTTCTTTTAGATTAATTCGCTATGGCACGTGACCAATTGATGATGGGTGATTCATTGGATGAGCATGGGAAATAAGAAATAAGGAGATAATGCAGCAGTTGAGGTTGATAAACAAGTGCAAATAAGAGGCCAGAAGGCATAAAGATAATGTAACCAAGTAAAGTTTGACGTGGGATTTCAATTTCACGTAAATCAACAATATTTTGCAGCCATTAAAAATGTGGTTCAAAAATAATTTCGGGTTGCGAAATTTTTCATGGTGGATTGAAATCAAACATTAATCAAGAAAACTACAAAGCTACAAAACTACAAAACTACAAAACTAGAAAACTAGAAAAACTAGAAAAGACCCATAATACCAGAAACTATCTTATCAGTTAAATTTTGAATCGTTAACCAGGTGTTTACTACTCAATTTATTAATAATAAATAAAATTGATATCAAAAAAAAAAATAATCACGTGATTCATGCAAATTGTGGATTATTGCAACATTATCAATTTTAATTTATAATCATAAGAAGGGCCACAATAAGTACATAAAAAATTTGTAATTTCACGATAATAGTTTATTGTATTTAGATTATTGAAAATTTGTTTTTGTTTCTTTTTGCTTTTTGCTATAAAGCTTGACTTAAATCTCGTAGAAAAAAAGAAAAAGTGTGCCAAGTTTTGCCTAGTAAATTTTCATTATGTCTGACTTTATTAACAAAGTGAAAAATATTGTTTCCAAAGACAATAATGATGAGTCGATTGTACCAACTTTACAAGAGGCAAATCACATTGAAGATCTTAGAAGTCTAAGATCTCATGATTATATTAGTCCAATACCAACTAATAACTTCAACAACAACAACAACAACCCAAATACTATTGTTCCTGAATATTACGAACCTGAGGTTACAGTAGTTGATTTCGGTAAGAAATATTTCAATGATCCTATAGGTAAATTCAAAAGTTATTTAATATCATTATTTCCAATTGCTCAATGGATTTTACATTATAATTATAAATGGGCTTATTCTGATTTGGTTGCTGGGGTAACAGTAGGTGTTGTCTTGGTTCCTCAATCGATGTCTTACGCCCAATTGGCAGGGTTACAAGCTCAATATGGGTTATACTCATCATTTGTAGGTGTTTTCATTTATTCATTTTTTGCAACCTCAAAAGATGTATCAATTGGTCCTGTTGCTGTTATGTCGTTACAAGTGTCTAAAGTAATTGCTCATGTTCAAGCTAGAGCTGGTAAAGATGCTTACCCTCCCGAGGTAATTGCAACTTTTCTTTCTTTGATTTGTGGTGGAATTGCTGCTGGTATTGGTATTCTTAGATTAGGATTTATTTTAGAATTCATTTCTATTCCTGCCGTTATGGGGTTCATGTCAGGGTCGGCCTTTAATATTATTGTAGGTCAAGTACCGGGCTTAATGGGATTTAACTCAAAAGTTAATACTAGAGATGCTGCTTTCAAAGTTGTTGTTAATACCTTAAAAAACTTAAAGTATACAACCAAAGATGCTGCTTTTGGATTAGTCCCATTATTCATCTTATATTTATGGAAATTTTCAAGTGATTATGCCCCAAAAAGATGGCCAAGATATAAAACTTGGTTTTTCTACTTTCAACAATTAAGAAATGCTATTGTAATTATTGTTGCCACTGCAATTTCATGGGGTATTGTTCACCCCAAGAAGGTCGCTTGGAAAGGAGCTGCTTCTAAATTTAAACCTCCTATTAGCACCATTGGGGTTGTTCCAAGAGGTTTACAAAATGTAGGAGTCATGACTATTCCAGAAGGTATTATGGGTGATATTGCAGAAGAATTACCGGTATCAGTAGTTATTTTATTATTAGAACATATTGCTATTGCCAAATCTTTTGGTAGAGTTAATGATTATAAAATTGTACCCGATCAAGAAGTCATTGCTATTGGAGTAAATAATTTAATTGGTACTTTCTTTAATGCTTATCCATCGACAGGGTCTTTTTCAAGATCGGCATTAAAAGCTAAATGTGGAGTTAAAACTCCTTTAGCAGGTATAGTTACTGGGGTCGTTGTTTTATTAGCATTATATGCATTAACTGATTCGTTTTACTACATTCCTAAAGCAACTTTATCAGCAGTTATTATTCATGCTGTTTCTGATTTAATTGCTAGTTACAAAGTCACTTTCAATTTTTGGAATATTTCACCAATAGATTGTGGGATTTTCTTAGTCTGTGTTATTATTACCGTATTTTCATCGATTGAAAATGGAGTTTATTTTGCTATTGCTGCTTCTTTAGTAGTATTATTATTTAAAACTGCATTTCCAACTGGTCAATTCTTAGGTAGAGTTCAAATTGCTGAGGTTATCAATCCAATCATTGAACAAGCTGAAACAGAAGATTCTTCTTCTAATAATGATTCTAATTCTTCCGATATTGAAATCCATCAAGTTTTAAGTAATGGTAATAATTATCAATCAACTGATAAGTATAAGCTTAAAGAGTCAGTCAAAAATTCTCGACTTTCAGTTCAAAATTTAACTAACAGTAATCCAAATATAAAATTCCATACTAGGTGGGTTCCATTAACTGGTACCAATTTAAACAAAGATCTTAATGTTCAACCACCTCCACCAGGAGTAATTGTGTTCAAACCCGGTGATTCATTTGTATATCCTAATTCTTCAAGACAAGTCGATAGAGTTTCTGATGAAGTAAAACGGTTGACAAGAAGAGGGGTTCCTTATGATTATAACAAAGTTGGTTCAAGACCTTGGAATGATCCTGGTCCATTAAGATGGAAATTTCCATGGCAAAAAGAAAATAATCTTCTTAAAAATGAACTTGAAAATGAAGATACTAGACCGATTTTAAAAATAATACATTTTGATTTTTCATCTGTGGCTCAAACTGATGTTACTTCAATCCAAGCTTTAGTTGATTTAAGAAAATTAGTGAATCGATATGCTGATCGTGAAGTTGAATTTCACTTTTCAGGTATTGTTGATCCTTGGATTAGAAGAGCATTATTAAATGCTGGTTTTGGTACTTATGGTGATTCTGGTATAGTTAGTGATAAGATTTATGTGAATGTTGCTGCTGATCATCGTGATATAGAATCAGGAGTAGATACAGAATATTATTCAGTCATAGGGACTAATACTCCATATTTCCATTTGGATATTCCTGCTTATTAGGACTGGTTTAGGTTTAATTCTCATATAGATTAATTTTACATTATAATTCGTTTTTTCACTATTAAATGTAACGTTGCAATTGAGTGATGAACTTTTCAATTGTGGTAGTCTATTTTTTTTTGGAACGCGTTGACAAATAAATTTCCATAGATTATATTACACGTAAAAGTAATTATCGTAGAGTACATGTTGCACAAGGTATGACTACTGATACTGAAGATCCAGCTATAGAGAATACAGGAAATGACTCTACTCCCGAAGTTGAAGTCTTGAAATCAGTTTTGGAGGACACATCTCCCCAAGATACATCAAAGTTGACGAAGAAGGAGTTAAAAAAAATTGAACGACAGAAGCAACGAGAGATTGAACGGATTGAGAAAGAACGCAAGAAAGAGGAAGAGCGGAAACGAAAAGATGAAGAAAAGCTAAGAAAGCAACGAGAGAAAGAGTTGGAGAGAGAATTGAAGAAACGAAAGCTTGACGAAGAGAAGGCTGAAAAAGAACGGAAACGAGAAGAGGAAAGATTGGAACGAGAAGCGAAGAAGGAAGAAGAGCGTCTTAAAAAACAGCAGGCAATTGATAATCGAGAGAAAGCGAGATTAGAAAAGAAACGAAAGTTGGAAGAAGAAAAAGAAGAGCGAGAAGTTAGGAGACGAAAATTGGAGGAAGACAAGAAACGTAAGGAGGAATCACAAATGAAGATTTCTAGTTTTTTCAGTGTCAAAAAACAGCAAACACCTAATATCGATACAACCCAAGAACAAGTTCAAGATTGTAATTCCAATGATTATGAACGAGAATTCTTACCTTTGTTTGTTCAAAAAAATATGAGATTGGCTGACTTGGGTCAATTGACTGGAGAGGAATTAAAAAAATCAAAAATGTTACTTGATGATTTGCTATTATCTAAAACAAATAATTTCGACGATGTAGACCAATTTTTCAAATCTAAAATTACAAACATCACCATTGATAAACCTACAAGAACCCCCGACGATGTTGTTGCTTTGTTAAATTCATCAAGAGCCACAGAAACTGATATCTACCAACTAATCAATCAATTACCACCAATTAAATTCATTAGTTTTTACGAAAATTCAAAACCACCATACATTGGTACCTGGTGTTCAATTGAGCATCAAACCACCAGTATTTCAGCTAAAGATCCGCTTAATACTCAATTAACTGGATTTGACTATGATTACGATTCTGATTTGGAATGGAATAAAGAAGATGAAGAGGGAGAGGATGTAGATGATGAAGATGATGAGGAGGAAGAGGATAATATAATTGCTGACGAAGACGATTTAGGGTTTGTTGAGGATGATCAACCAAATAATCAAACTAAAAAGTTTCAATCTATGAATGTTATTGTTAAATTGAATGATGGTTCTAATGATGAATTTTTCAAATCCATAGTTACGATGCCCATGGAACTAAATATTAAATTGCCTATTAATCCATTTGAAACAATCACAACTGAATCTCCCAAGAAGGTGAGTTCAGTCAATATTCTTGAAACCAAGAAAAAACCAATTATACAAGATCCACAAATAATTGGCCAAATCGTATCTTTTTATGATTCCAAAGATCTAGGATCATTTTCGATCACTACGATTTTAGAATTAGTCATGAAACAATTCCAATATACTGACAAAGCATTAGTACGAAGTACTTTACATTATATATTGAAAAAAGATAGACAAACGTCAACTTGGGTAGTAAAGAAGCAAATAAGAGATGAAATAGAATCACCTTCAAAAGCATAATCATACACATAAACATTAGTTATTTCATTGACCGTAGGAACGACAATTTCTCTTTTTGGGGTATTTTTATAGGATTTAATTTATTATGGTATACATGAACTGTAGAACAAATTGCGCGCAACCAAACCATACTACACATTTGAAGCAATAACAGCAAGGACACAGATGGTTAGTTATAGATGCTAGAGGGTATTTCCAGTTTGTCAAAGAATGAGAATGATGAGGCCGATGATGAAGTATTCTTTATTTCGACTCAAATGCAATCCAAACATGATGAGACCGTCATACGAGAGAGGGAACAGAGACTTCAAAAGGTTGCATTAACTAAGTTACAAGAATTTAAGAATGATAATCTGGGTAAGAGCATTGGTTCTTTGGTATCTGGTAATGTGAAACTTGAACCAAGAATCAAAAAAGTCACGAAAACACGTAAAAAGACCAAGTCTTTGAATTCATTCACTAATAAGTCTAAATCGGGTCATAAATCCACAAGTGCTTTAGTACGTGATAACTATGAAAAATCAAAGTTATTTCCTTACTTTTCGGGAGATCAAACGAAGATAAGTGATTTCATGTTGAAAATCAAAAAGATGGAAGATTTGGAGAACTTGATACCAAAAGTATCGCTGAAGTTATTTTCACAATTGGAATGGAATCATATATTGCGATGTATTAAATTGAAATTTCCAAACCTAACTTCAACTCGAAAGAAAAACTTAAAACTTATAACCCGAAAGATCAATGAATTTGAATTGGAGCATGAAAATGAACCAGGAATATGGAGTCAAGCAAGTACACAACCTAATAGTAAACTAGACCATGAGGAGTTGAAGTGGTTATACGATTTAACTGATGATCAGATGGTGAATAACACATCTTTCAACGAAGACATGGATTTAGGTAATGATCAATACGTAATGGTCTTATCACAAAATGATACTTGTAAAGGTAATCGTATAAATAAACCTTTGGAAAACTCGGTGATAGAGATTGTTCTGGATTCAGAGCTGGAGCCAGAAATTTTGACTACTAGAGACATATCTTCACGTCAAGTTGAATCAATACTTGACCCTTTGGTTTCTTTTCAGAGTTTCCCATTTGCAGAGGTGAAAACAGCAGACTTTAAAAAGCAAAATCTAAAAGATGATTCTGTTTTTGAAGTTATCACTAGCCTGCAACTAGTTGATTACACTCAAAAAAGTTCTCAAGATCCCGAGGATTGTCACATAGCTATTGCAAGTAAGGAAAACTCAAATTCAGAAATTAATACTTCTAAATTATTCAAAGAATTCTTTGTTTCTTCAGAGGAATATTCTCGTCAAACTGAGATTAATAATGACAAGACCAAAGAGAAAATATTAGATGAGAATACTCCAATAAAACCAGACTCCCAAAATATAGCTATGAATTCCCTGCTACATCAGTACACAGAGAGATCTCATTCAAATCAACTAGAAATAATAGAGTCACCCCACAAAATGGAAGTAATTTTGTCTTCGTCTAAAGCCTCACCATACTTTTCACCCACTAAAGTTGAAGTCGACGATTCTCCATTCAAAACACCTACAAAGAGATCGAAACGACTATTGGATCAAATCAGCAGTCCACAAATGTTTTCTGAAAGTGAAATAATTGCTATAAAAGAAATGGGTTCTCCCATTAAACTACCTAAATCATCTCCTGTACTATCAAAACAAAATGTTAACAACAGTTCACCAGTCCATTCTCCCCCATCAGTTAAAATGCCTGTCAAGTTAGTAAAATATTCTTCAAACCTTCAAGAAGAAGATGAAGAAGGAATCGTATCGACCAGTGAATCTATATATTCTACAGCTAAATCACAATTACCAAGTCAATATGAT
The DNA here is from genome assembly GCA_030705115.1 of Suzukiozyma pseudoglaebosa. Classification (NCBI taxonomy): domain Eukaryota; kingdom Fungi; phylum Ascomycota; class Pichiomycetes; order Serinales; family Debaryomycetaceae; genus Suzukiozyma; species Suzukiozyma pseudoglaebosa. The sequence continues at coordinate 90,402 of JANIWI010000035.1, read as the reverse complement.
ACGCCCCACATCATTGGTTCTTCAAAAAAATCAAAGCAGAAATTATTAAACACCACAAGATACGAAATACGAAGTAACATAAATTTCAGAGAGTGTTATATTCATGAAACTAAAACAGAAGTTCGAAAAGTAGGTACCAAAGTAATCGATTTAGATCTGGATAACGAAATTCCTGATTCTGAAGATGAAGAAAATAGTATTAGCATCATTGAAGTTGTGCGAGAAATAGACCCAGTCCAAGATGTTGATTATGAAAATGAGCAAGTTAATACTTCTGTACTACAAATACCTTCCAGTCCTGCTGTTCTTGGGAACATAAAACCTGAAGAAAGTATTAATAGTCTCACACAAAACCAAATATCGTCCCAATTATCCCAGTTAAGTACTAAGCAACTTAAATCGAAAATAATAGAATGGGGATTAAAGCCAGTGAAGAGTCGAGCTAAAATGGTGCAAGTTCTTGATGAAACAAGTAAATTAATTGTTGAATCGAGTCAGTTAACACCTGAATCCCAATTTGATGTTGCCAACTTGTTTGATCAATCACAAACCAGTCAACAGATCAAAAACAATATCAATATTGCGTTGAATCATGTTATCAAGCAAGATCAATATTGGTATGAGAAAATCATTAGTTATGATCCAATAAAAGCTGAAGAATTACAAGAATGGTTAGTTTCAATCGGTTACAATATCGAACTTGATATTGTTAAAAGATACTGTGATGACATAGGCATAACTACAAGGCAATAATACATAATTATATATATATACATATTTAAATTTGTCTATACCCTTCAACCTAAACTGGCGCTACCAGTTGTTCATTTATATATACTTTTTGTAGTCATCTTCGATTCTCTTATCCAATAATTGTATATTAATGTAAGACATAACTTTCAAGCATAATCCCACATTCAACAAGAAAGTTCCTAATCCATAGACCAAATTATTTAACCATCCACCATAACCATCAAAAATGATTACTTTTGCAGCCCAATAACCATGAATACCCCAAACAACAAACATGATTAATGTAAGTAGCGTCAATAGAGAGGCATTAGCTGCTCTAGTTTTTGATATTGCCTCATTGTTAGCTTTGAACGCTGGCTTAGAAATGGCCATCTTGAACTGTAACAATTTCAAGATTTCCATGCGAGATAAATTTATGGTTAGAGATGAAAATTATTCCAAAGATATTTTACTGTAAAGCAAACCAAAAAAAAAAGAAAAACCAAATCAAAACCAAATATACATGTAGATATTGATTAGGAGAATCGTTTTACATTTTGAATGGCTCTAATACAATGAAATTTCGTCATGTTTTTACTAAAATCATCAATATTAACCGTATGAAAATCTAGTAAAATCACACAAAAAGCACAAAACTTTCATAAACCAGAAATATATACTAAAGTAACCATTTATACTTGCAAAGGAGTCTAATCGTCATTTTAATTACCAAGAATATTTCAAATGTGATTTTTATTTAAAGGTCGCACAAACTAAAACCATGACTTAACCAGACCATAATTTGATTTTATTGAATCAATGATAAAATGGAGTCGACATACGGATACGATCCTAGTTTCAAAGTAGAGCCAAACCACTATTCAGATGGGGTCCCCGTTTTCAAACCAACAATGGAGCAATTTGAAGACTTTTATAAGTTCAATAAAGCAATTAATCAATATGGGATGAAATCAGGTATAGTCAAGATTATCCCGCCTCAAGAATGGTTGGAATTGAGTAAAGGGTGTTATACCAAGGAGAAGTTACTGGGAATAGTTATAAAAAATCCGATTGTGCAACATATAAATGGTCAACAAGCGGGAGTTTATTCTCAACAGAATGTTGAGAAGCAACGGAGTTATAATATATATCAATGGAAGGAAATTAGCGAGAAATCTAATTATCAACCTCCAGCTCCTAGAGGAAAGAAAAGAGTGGATCCAATCATCAATGAGAAAGCTAAAATGTCTCCTGATGATTATTGTATTGATATATCAAGTTTTACCAATGAACGATGTGAAGAATTGGAAAAAACTTACTGGAGAACTTTAACTTATGCTGAACCAATGTATGGTGCTGATATGTCGGGGTCTTTATTTCCAGATTCGGTGAAATCTTGGAATGTAGCCCATCTACCAAATATTTTAGATTTGCTTGAAGCAAAATTGCCAGGAGTAAATGAAGCCTATCTTTATGCTGGTCTATGGAAGGCTACTTTTGCATGGCACCTTGAAGATCAAGATTTACATTCAATAAATTATTTACACTTTGGAGCTCCAAAACAATGGTACTCAATTCCCCAAAATGAAAGACATCGGTTTTTCAATTTAATGAAGGAAACTTTCAGTGATGAATATAAGAATTGTCTGGAGTTTTTACGACATAAAACGTTTCTTGTCAGTCCGCAATTTCTTAGTAAGAATAATATCAAATACAACAAAATTATTCACAGACAAAATGAGTTCATTATAACTTATCCCTATGGTTACCATGCTGGTTTTAACTATGGTTATAATTTGGCCGAATCGGTAAACTTTGCTATTGATGACTGGTTCCCAATTGGAAAAGAAGCGAAACACTGTGAATGTATTTCAGATGCAGTTGCAATCAATATTAAACAATTGCATTGTGCATTCAAAGGAGAAACCTATGTTTATAAATCCAGTAGTGAAGACATTAACGAAATTGACGAAGATAGTGATGCTACGATTGATGAAGATGAAGTTACAATTATTCCACAAGTGAAGTCTAAGAAACCGAAAATTAAACGAAAAACGATAAAGAATAAAACATCACTGGATCCAGCCAGTTGTTGTTTGTGTCCCAATTCTTTCAATGGTTTACCATTGCAAGATAGTCCATTATTTGAATTATTGGACGCTGATAAAAATCATCAAGTTCATCGAATATGTGCCAGTATGTTTCCAGAACAATTGACAATCACCGAGGACGAGGTAAATGGCATAGATAATATATCAAAACAACAAAAAAAATTGAAATGTATGGTTTGCAAATTAAAGGATTCAAAAGGTGCATGTTTTCAATGTTCACACCCCAAGTGCACTCGTGCATTCCATGGTACTTGCGGCTTTGCCGATAATGTATTGTATGATTTATCTAGTGGTCGGGCTCAATGTAAGTTTCACCGACCTAAAGAGTGTGAAACCCCAGAAAAGTCAATTTTGTTGACCCAGACTAAACCAAGTGATTGGCTTCAATTTTGTTTCAATAAACGAAATTTCTTTGGTAGAGTTATATTCAATTACTGCGAAGAGCATGCATTCATGGTATTGATTTATCCCAAGTCTATTGATTATATGGAGATTCCATACGAATATGTTACCTCAATTTACAATTCTACTGATATCTATCAACGTGTTTTCAATTCTAAGAAACGGAAATTAGAACCATTGCAAGATACAAACTTTATTCACTATCAGGCTCCTAGATTTCCAAGTCCAGGTACTTATAATTTGCACTCACCAAACATTGCCAAAGATTCATCTCCAGCGGCCAAAAAGCCTTCAACAAGAGTGATAATTGATCACTCTCGTCTAGGACATCAAATACCCAAGTTTGTCAATCTAAACAACTAAACAAATAACGACTAACGCACTATATTTATATCGTAAATAATGTACTATTAAATTTCAGATCATCGCAACTAGCGTAAACGAGCACCAGTAATCACCAAAATATAATCAGTTTCTATGTATCAAGCGATAGGCATGGGTAATGGGGGATAGAAAGTATCGACGTAAGAAATATGAGGTGCTTAAGGAACTGCAAGACAATATATCTTCAGACGATGAAATTGAAGAAATCGAAATAACTGAAGACGACATTGATCCAGTTGTCAAACGGCAACGTAGGGATCAGGCGGCTGGAATCGAGTTCAAATCGAATGATTCAATAATCAAACAGGGAATTGTCAAACATACAGTTGTGGATACTCCAGCCTCGAGTCAATGGTTATCAAAGTATGAACCAACTTCAGTAAATGATATATGTCTAAATCCCACAAAATTGAAGCAAGTCAGGGAGGAATTGTCAAAAATGGTGGATGGCACATCACCATATAAGCTCTTAGTACTAGTTGGACCATCTGGATCCTCCAAATCAACTACAATAAAGTTGCTAGCAAAAGATTTGTTGGGAAAAAGAAATGCAGACTATGTAACTGAGTATATTGATAGCATAGATGTTGAAGGAACAAATCAATCCCACCAGTTTGAAGAGTTTCTACATGATTGTCGATATAAGACTGGTGAGAATTTATCCGTCGTATTGATTGAAGAATTACCCAATATATTTCATGCGGCCACCTTGATTAGGTTCCGTCAGGCGATAAATCAATGGATTCACAGTGATTACACACTCCCCCCCTTGGTTTTATGTTTAACAGAAATTGAGTACACTGGAAATGTAGATTACTCCTTCAGTATTGAAAATAATTTAAATGTTGATACATTATTGGGCAAATCAATAACAATGTTAAGCCAAGTGAAAGTTATCAAGTTTAATTCCATTGCAAATCGATATTTAACAAAAACAATGAACAATATAATTCAGAAGGAGAGAAAATTATTTACTTTGATACCAAAAAATGAATTAAGTCAAATATTAGACAAATTAATCAAAATTGGTGATGTTAGATCTGCAATTGCTAACTTGCAAATGTGGGCTGCAACTTATGTTAGTATCTCTAAAAACCTAAATGGTGTTGATAATGACGAAAAATTGATTGACGTTTCCAAGTTCTTGGAATCAAGCTATAATCGAGAAACTCAAATCAATTTATTCCATGCTATTGGAAAGGTTATATATTCTAGTACAAACTTTCTGGACACCAAATCTCAAGATTTTTTGTCGATCGAGCAAGTACTTAACGATTTCCAAGATGGTAATTTTCCAATTTTGAATTTATCATTGTTGGAAAATTATACCCAATATCAAAACGGGAATTATTCTTTGAGGATTGCAAGCGAAATTGCTAATGATCTAAGCATTAATGACATGGTTAAAGGTGATGCAAATAAAGAAATTGGGTTACGATCAACAAGAAGTAATTTAAGAAGAATCGAAGCCAGTAAACATAAATCATACAACTTAAAAATCAAATTTCCACGACATTTTAAGATGATGAAATTATATAATAAAACGAACAATCAGATCAGGCAGTATCAGCGATATATCAACCAGTATCGAAATAGGTTTCAGGATTTAAATTTAATTGATGGCTATTTTCTACCTCAAATCTATAACAAAAAATCCCGTACAAGATATCGCTATAATAGATTAGGAGGGCAATTTAGAGAAATTTATGCAGATGAGGATCTACCGATTGAAGAGGATTATAATGAAAACCTAGAATTAGATCAGTTTCACATTGATATAGAAAATAAGATGACTACTGAAATTGAACAAGATGATGAAGGAGATTTGAGCGATCCCATTGAAGAAGATGAGGGGCCAGAAGGAAGCGAAGAAATCGATGATGATGATGATTTCCTGGATGATCCAGAATTGGATCTTTTAATATCTCAAGGAGGTATTTAAATTTGCAATGTCATGTATAAAGTTGTCTTAAATTCGAAAATTGGTGGCAAAAACTAAAAGTTTTGAACAGTTGGAACAAGATATATTGATACATTAATTTAATTCCTGAAAGAACTATTAAATCACTGATAATCAAAGTGAAGACAAATTGTTTAGAATTTATAAAGTTTTGGATTCCGTTGTTCAAACTTTTATTAAATATGTCAACACTTCGATAAGTATAAACCATTCTAATATTTATTAAGTAAATGAAATACTATGTATAAATTTATTTATAGCATTAATTACACTTTCTAGCATTCCTGAGAAAATCTCTGGAAAATACTTAAACAAATACAAGCAAAGTATCTTTGAAATCCAAGAAATTTTACTTCTAGAATCATATAAATACAATTCACAATAAAAGCCATAAAAAAAATCCACATCATTGCATACATGCAACATTTTTCATTTCAGTCAATTAGTTTAGGACAACTCTTCATTAATTTACACGGTATTCTTAACTGCATTCTCGAAAAAATCTGGATCTTCTTCAATACTTTCTTTAATGATATCCAAACCACCTTGAAATTCTCCGTTAATATACAATTGTGGGAATGTGGGCCAATCACTAAATTTTTTTAAACCTTGTCTTACAGTATCATCCTTCAAAATATCAAAGAAACCAAATCTAACTTGATGCTCTCTTAAGATAGCTACCAATTGTCTTGAGAATCCACATTGAGGTGCTGAAGGAGAACCTTTCATAAATAACATAATTGGAGCCGCTGAGGTTAATTTGGTCAATCTTTCATTAATAGAATCTTCCGATTCTACAGGAGCTTTAGAAGTCGAAGCATCAGAAGCAGATTCTGAAGATTTTGGTTCTTGTGTACTGGTATCATTATTAATATCAGCGGTACTATTATTGGTGTTATTATTACTAAATTGATTTAATGCTTGAATAAATTCTTGAGGATCACCACCAGATAATTCTTTCAAAATAGTCGAATTTCGAATTAATATAAAATAAGGAACCGCACTAACTTCAAATAATTCTGATATTTCTGGTAATTCATCAGCATTTATTGATAAAAAAATTATTGATTTGTCATTGGATTTTGAATCTGCTAAAGTTTTGAAAACTGCGTTCATCGTTTTGCATGGTCCTGCCCAGGGCGTATGAAAATATAATGCGAGAAGCTTCAGAGGATCTGCCTCCGTATACTCGGTGAACTGAGTGTGGCTGGTTACTTCAATTACTCCCATTTATAACCAAAATTGTATAATTGTATTGTAAAACCATTGAAAGATTTAAATTTGAAATTTGTTACAATCACGTGACTATTTTTTTTCACCAAATGAATGAAGGTGGTTTGATAATGATGAAAATATCATTAATATAGTAATGAATAGTAGTAATTACAGATAGTGAAGTATTCATTGTTATAGGATTGGTATTTTTTGGGTTTATTTTGGAGTTAACTGCTGAAAAAATTGGAATAGTTTGGTTTAATTCCAATAAAAATATGACCAGTTCTCCAATAGTAAACAATACCATTATCATCTTATGCCAAGTAATGGATAAAAACCAATTAGTGAATAAAATGCATGATAGGAAACAGTAAAAAAATATTAATTTCAGGATAAGATACTCGTTTCACAATAGGAAACTCATTCCAGTAGATAATACTTGAATCTGTAATTAGATAAGCTCTGACTCACAAAAATCATTAACATCTCCAATATTGGATAAAATTCACCGGTAGTACACCATAGTAACAATTTGACCATATACAAAATTCAACTCTGAAAAAGTAGTCTATCAATTAATATGTCGTTTGAATCTTGTAAAAACCTTGTTTATTAATACAGTGTTTGAAATTTTAAAAATTTGTCTAATGATATGGTGTTTAAATTTGAAAAAAAAACTTGTCTATTGGACAATATTGTTTGGATCTTGATTAAAGGTGATTTGATAATAGAGGATTTCATTTATATTCAATATTCAATAAAACTCAGATCATAAAGTTGTAAATTATCTAGTAACCAAATCTCTTGCACCATGTCATCTATATATCAAAACTGACGATTTCTTGACCAAGATTTGATTCAACCAAGCAAATGATGGGTTTCTCCTTGATTGAAACCCAGGTTTTTGTATGATTTCCATGTAAGAGTCGTCAATAAGCAATCCAATTTTGGCCAAAACAATACGATTTTCATCTAATTTTGAAACACATCCAAGTGAATCAAGTAACAGTTGAGTTTTGGATAGTGAAAAGTGCAAATGATTTCAAGTTTTGCTGCTTCATTTAAGTTTAATGAAAAAGAACTAATAAACTAGTTTTTACCACATTTGAGAAAACATCATTTTTGCAGCCACTCAAATATTAACCCTTTTTTTAGCAAAAACTTCAATAACATAATAATTTGGCATTTGTAAGTGGTTGTATATGTTAATAGCTAGTTTTATTTAAGCTATTGTTTTATGTGCTCGAAATTCGTTCAATTTGGACAAATTTTGGAGGTATAATGGTGAATAATGATTGAAAAACATTAACAATAGCTATGGTGGTTAGCGAGAACTAGGAACGTCATTGACAGCAGTTGAGGTAGCAAATAGATAGCATGTTAAGTTTAGTTGGAGTTTATGTAGCAACTAGATCGATTAGTGACACAAGAGTTGACAATTTAGTAATAAAATCTTCATAGGTGTGTATCTACTTGTAAAATCATAGACTAAAGGTTTGAATTATTGAAGTTGAAAACTGAACAATTGGGGTAAGTTTCAAAGAAATAAGAGGTATATAGCAAATTTCCGGGATAAAATTGTCATTTTTATAGTAGAAGCTGTTATGTCACTAAACCAGATCTGATCAACGTCGATAAAATGTTGGGATTAATCAATAGATTGATTGTATATTGAGGTGGAAGGATAGATACATGGAAGTTGATGCAATGCTTCAGAGTTATAAATTATGAAAATGATAGATGAAGTATATTATTGTTAGTCAAGAAAGTACTACTATAAGACATTTTAAAGTGCAATTTACTATAAGACAGTTAAAGAGCAATTTGATGCCCTATAACGAAAGCTAAAGCAATGACAAATATAAAAACATTAGAGTACCATAGTCAAACATGAAAGTTAGTGATCCAGAACATCACACATAGAAGCTGCTAGATAGATATGATATTAACTCAAGAACATGTAATAAAATATGTAATAGTTGTGACAAATTGAATAATTAACAGTCAATACAATACATGTAATAGTTGTGACAAATTGAATAATTAACAGTCAATACAATACATGTAATAGTTGTGACAAATTGAATAATTACTAGTCAATACAATACATGTAATAGTTGTGACAAATTGAATAATTACTAGTCAATACAATCTAGAGAACATGCAATGGACTTTCTCAGACCAATAGTGACGAAAAATTCAGAATGACTAAACTTATAGCTATAATATAATGTACAGTTTGAGGTTAAAACAACCTAAATACAGGGTAAAATATTACAACTACACAAAAACAATTATTAATGGATATCAGAAACTAAAAAAAAAAATCAAGTATTAAATTAAGTATTATTGAAACTAAAAAAAAATACATAAAGTATTAAATTAAGTATTATTGAAGTATATGGATGAATGAGAAAACATTATTATTAAAACATTAGTATTAAAACATTATTATTAAAACATTAATATTAAAACATTAGTATTAAATTAGTATTAAATTAGTATTAAATTAGTATTAAATTAGTATTAATTCATTATATGTATTTTTCATCATATTCACAATTTTCATTCATTATTGTTATTGTCATTTTAATCTAACCAATCACGGTAATTGATAAATTTAAATAATTCCATCATTAACCGTTACCGGATATTTAATTAGCTTGTGACGTGTATAATCCAAAAGGTGTTAACAAACAAAAACAACTCCGAAAATAATTGGTTTTAAGTGCGGGGGTATACATTAACCATCATTGGCCCCCACAAATAAAAAAGAATGAATGAGGTGAATTGAATTATTAATGATAACAATAATTAAATCATAGTAATTGAAAAAAAAAAAAAATATTAATTTATAAATAATTTTATCAAAGTATTTAGTATTGATATAATTTATTGTTAAATGTAGTTAAATCTTTAATTTAAAATTTAATTTATAAAATTGATTATCTTTTAGCCCATAATCCTGTATATACTCAATTGTTGGATTTAATATTTATTACAATACAATACAATATACTAATAAAAATTATACCAACAAATAAACGATATATTATAATCTATATTATAATCTATATTATAAGATATCAATAGATTATATTGTATTAAAGTTTAAGTTAGGGTCTATATACTATTGGATTTTTTCATTGATTGTTGGATCCTTGTTTAAATATTTTCCTTGAGCCTTTTACTTTGAACTGCATATTCACTTAAACGAGTGATTAATATATAATTAAAAGTTAATTGAAATTGGTAGTTAAAATATATCAATTTAATTATTCTAGGAAACTAATCTTTCATTTTAATCAATTTCCAAACAAACAGTTTATTGTAACTCAATACAAATTACATTAAACTAGACTCACAAAAAGTTTTTTGTGGATAATTTTCACTAATAACAAACAAAAAAATAGACATTAATTTAAAGCAGACACTTTAACAAAAGCAGACACTTTAACTAAAGCAGACACTTTAACTAAAGCAGACACTTTAACATAAAGCAGACACTTTAACTAAAGCAAATAATTCATCTAGTTTTCAAAGACTTCATCTAGTTTTCAAAGACTTCATCTAGGTTTCAAAGACTTCATCTAGGTTTCAAAGACTCATTTTCATCAATTATTACTCGAAAGTTGTTCTTTCAAGGTTTTATTCGTATTGTATGTTTCATTGAAGTATTTGATTTTTGTTTGAATTTGAATAGGTCCATTATTTGTTTTTGTTTTCTGTCTTTACCTTATTTATTGCGAGTGAATTACCGGATAATCAAGACAATATTTTCTTAATTTATTTTTTACAATAACTATTGAATTCTCGATTTTCAATCATTGATATCATAATTGTTTGTACTATTAAAATAGTTGATTATTCAAGTTTTACCAATTATTTCAAAACAAAAGTCACAAAGAGTCGATTTTCATTACATTAAGGTATTAGAAACTATTCACCCTACCACATAATTAAGATACTGGAGTATCTTTACATTGAATATCAATTATAGTTGGTTTTTGTTCGAATCACTCTTTTATTAAATTTCACACTTTTTTTTAAACTTATGATCTTTCATGATTTCTAATTATTTACAATCAAATCATCTAATTCCAAGTTTTAATCAAAATATGAATGATTCGAAAATGAATCTTGATAAGAACATTAATAGTATTAACAATAATAATAATAATAACAATAATGGCAGCGGCAACAACAACAACAATAACAGCAACAATAATAATAATTCTGGGCATGATTTGTCAAATAATGCTTTAAAGAAAAAGAATATTCCTATAGAACTAACGGCTTATGGTACTACACCTTCAGGAAAACCTCGATTATTTGTTTGCCAGACTTGTACAAGAGCATTTGCAAGATTGGAACATTTACGAAGACACGAAAGATCTCATACCAAAGAAAAACCATTTAGTTGTGGTGTTTGTCATCGAAAATTCAGTCGACGAGATTTATTATTGAGACATGCCCAAAAATTACATGCTGGATGTTCAGATGCAATAACAAGATTAAGAAGAAAATCTATCAAACGACAGGGTGCTGATGATGAAGATTCAGATGGTGTGAATCAGAATGTTGATGATGATGCTATAATGACTGATTCACCAAATACGCTATCTGCTTCTCCTCAAAATCAGCAAAATGTTGAATTCAATTTAGATCTATTTTCTAAAAATAATGATTCAAAAGTTATGAAACCTAAAAAGACTCAACCTAACACAATTCCTTCGTCAGAGTCTATGACAAGAAAAAATTCTTTACTACAAAGGCAGTTGTTTCAAAATAAAAAGAAGCCCACCATTTCAAATACCAATAGAAAATTTAGAGGTAGTTCATTTTCAGCTCAATCAGGAGCTAATTATGCTATGGTTCCTGATTATTCTGATAATTACCCAAATTCTGATAACGTTGAATTTTCAACTCCACAGTTAAATCCAACATCTATGAATGATGAAATTAGTTGGTTAAATAATTTATCAACTATTCCGGGTATGTTGAGCGATAAAAGTTTCACATATACTGGTCATAATAACCATAATAATCAAAATCATAACATCAATGGTAATTCAAACGATAAGATGGTTGACTTGCGACAAGATTCTTTGTCAAGTTATACTGATGGGACTTTATCTCACAAACCATCTTTGATAAATGATATGTCACGTCATGACTCATTTAGCTTATCACAAGACCAATTGAACCCATCATTGCATAATTTATCGTATATGTTACCAACTACCACTATGGGTAATCACGAATTCGAAAAGGGTATCAAGAATAATACTTCAAAACATAATGTTGATTTTGGTTACTCATTCTATGATATTCCTGAAACTATGATGACCGGTAAATCATTCGATTCGATTACAAAAGACATGGATCACTCAAGTGTCAATAATCAATTTGATAATAGTAATCTCCATGAAGTTCACCGACAATTCAAAGCATTGGCTCCGTTGAAACAAGAAGATGAAGAAAGTAATTTTCTTGAAAACAATAATCCACCATCGCAAACGTCTAATCAGAACTATGATTTGAACTTTTTAAATGATATTGATAAATTGACCCATGAATTTGATGTCAATTCCAAGTTTATGCCTAATGGATATTCGTTTTATGGAGACAATCCTTCCGTGGGTTCAACCGGTATTGAAGTACATAGCCCCAATGTGTATTCACCTCAGGTGTTAATGAATCCTAACAATAACATGACAAATCAGCAACAACCACAACAATCTCAAGATCCCAACGTATTGGGATTAAACATGGAGCAAAATCAATTAATGCATTTTGACAATTGTGCTAATCATAATGATCTTGATTTCAGTCATGTACCAAATCCTAATAATCAAAATTTTTATTTAGGTATTAGAGATAACCACCTAGAGTCAGCAATTAAATCCAAAAATCACAAAACTGGGAACTACTTTAGAAATAAACTATTTACAAATAATATGAGACACATGATAAATAAATCTTTAGGAAAATATCCTATATCTGGAATAATGACTCCTTCGATTCCTTCAAATGAAAAATTGGAATTATATTTGATTACATTTATTCAAGTGTTTTTAACACATTTTCCATTTATTCATATTAGTAAACTTAATGAGTATGATATCATGAATATGACCTCGAATGAAGATCCCAATAATGAGAGTGCTAGAGTTTGCCTCCCTCTTTTGATTGCTACAATGGGAGCATTATTGGCGAACAATAAAAATGATTCAGAACATCTTTACGAAGCTTCAAGAAGAACTATTCATATTTATCTTGAAAGTCGAAAAAATTCCATGAGCAATGATGACAAAAAGGAAAAATCTACAGTAAATCCATTATGGTTAATTCAATCTTTAACTTTAAGTGTTGTCTATGGGTTATTTTCGGATAATGAAAACAATGTTTATATTGTGATTCGACAACTTAATGCATTGAATTCATTGGTGAAAACATCGATAAAAAGTAACCGTCGAGTATTATTCTCAATCAATGGTGAAGATGAAGAGATTTTCAATAAATTGAACTCTACGGGTGTCATTGGGAATTCAGACCCTTTGAGTGGATCGAGTTTATTTAATAATAGTTTCAATGATGAATTGAAGTTCAAAAACAATATTAATATTCAATCCCAGACCCGTATTGTATTAATGATTTATCGGTTAACAAATTTCTTATTGATGATGTACAACGTACCATTAACATTGGGCATCAATGATTTACGAAATATAACATTGCCAAACCAAGATGATGAATTATTGTGGAGTTTCAAAAATTACCAAGATTTCCAAGAATATTGTCAATTCACAAATAATAATAATAGTAATATTGGTGGTCAAATGCTGATCAGCTTAGATGATAAATTGAATGGTGAAAAGATTGTTTATAAAGATTTGTTATTCAACTTGACCAAATTAAATGACCCTAATCAAATGGTTGATTATAGGCATGTTAATTCTCAGTTAGTTCATTTAAGTAAATCTGGTTTCGTAAGTTTAGTGCATGGAATTTATGAAATTCAACAATATGATATGAAATACTTTGACGTTTTTGGATTGTTGGATTATATAGCAAAATTCATTCCAGCAGTGTCAGTTAATTATGAAACCCACAAACATTATCATCATCATCAACAAACCCAAATGCAAACCTTGAATCAACGCCATGAATTAACTCGTGATTTTGAGAAGTTAGATTTTGCAATGTTGGCAAACTATATTAAAATCAATTCTTTAATTAATTTCAAATTAGTCAAAGAGCAATCATGGTTAAGAAATTTTGATGAACTAACGAAAAACTTCAATATTTTTTTGATTGAACATAATCCAAACAATCCTACAAGTAAATTGAATGATACTTCATATTTAAAAATTGTTGATTGCTGTATAATGATTATTAAATTGTCTTTATTCAAATCTGAGGATATTGTTGATGATAATGTAATGACTAGAAATAATCTAATTAATCTTGAATATAGAAAGATTGAAGACAATGAAGAGAATACACTTGCATCATTTGAAAAATATATTAATTTACGTTTATTTGATGAGTTAGATGATACCCATAATTCAATTCATTCTCAAATGCTATTCCATGTTTTTACGATCTTATCATTATTTTCAATCTATGTATTGAAGAAGAATAATCCAAACTTCAGTAATTTATCTGATAATTCAGCTGATGGATTATTTGAAATAAATCGAAGATTTAGTATGGTATTAAAGCTATTGGACAAAATTGAAACAGTCTTGAAAGTGAAATACAATTCGAACTCAAGCAACATTGGATCTTCCAGAGTAGAAGGAGATTGTTCCAATGTCTATATTTTTGGTTCTAATTCCAACAACACTAATGGTAACCATTCTAATGAAATAGTTAATAACATTGGTAGATCAAGTGATACTACTAATATGAATTACTCTCTTGAGAAAACATTGTACATATTAAAAGTTGGAGAATATGTATTAAATCATCTTTATGATACTAATGTTAAAATCTCGATTTATAAGAAGCTAAGTGCAAGTATTTTACACATTAGAAAATACTTAATTGATAATGAAAATCGGATATTATCGTAAAAAGCATAATGATTGATGAAACTGTACGAAATACAAAAGGGAATTGCTCCCGATAAACTTATTCATGGTTATAACCATTATTTATTTATTTATTTATTTATTATATTTATTTTGTTTTATAGTCATGATAATTTAATACCACGCATGAGTAAAATATTGCTAGGTTAATCTATTGTTACAATTCAAGATTGAAGCAAAATGATAAACACTTACGACGCTGGTATATAGATGTAAATGACCATTAAAGTATTACTTAAGATTATTATAAGAGCAACAGGTTCGAAAAACTGGGTTCAAGTTGAGCACAAGCATTAAAGCAACACTAAGGTTGCATATTATGCTGGCTCTCGAACAAATATAAGGTTGTATCGGGAACCATTGGACCTCTTAGAGAGAAGTATCAAAAGTTACATGAAGAGAATACGAATTTTGTGATTATGCTTTCACAAAAAATAGTGAAAAATATGATCTTATTGTATTGAACTAACGGATGTAGATGTGGTATGAACAATTTGCAATACAGTTCTAGGTGCAAAAACGAAACATTATCGATAGACAGATCATTAAAAATTTTATGATACACAAACAAAGTAAATCGCAGGTTATGAAAGAGAATGGAAACATTACAACATAATAGAAATTCATCAACCTATGTAAGTCACCTCAAACATTCTAACCAGAATTTAGTCCAATAGGAAGAGACGGATATTTTTTGATCAAATTGTTTAAAATGACAGAGTAAAACAAATGGTAATTTTCACCAATAAATAAACAATATTTCTTGCCTTTTATCGTCGATTGTTATGATAATTAAACAAACATTATCCCCGTAATTACATAATCCCAGTTAGTAAGGTTATTTTTATAGTTGACGAGATTATTTTTGTTTTTACCTTCAAGCCTGGTGTATAGAGGACTAGTAGCAGTAGGAACAATTTTTCTACACTCACTACAGTTACCACGATGTACTACCACTAAAATTGAAAAACCCCAGCATTCTAGACCCAGCAGTTGGACTTGTCGATGTAGGAGCAACATAGTTGCTCCTACATTAGTGTAACTTCAGACCTAGTATCTCCAAAGTGGGAAAATTTATTTTTCAATAATTATACCACGGTTATTTATCAACCACCACCACAATAATCAGCTCAGCCTCATATTTTTAGTTATAGTCGAATTGGGAAGCCGAACATAGTTTTGGATGCCGAGTCAATAACAAAGTACTACAAGTTATAGGTAGTTATTCATTCAAGCAAAACAAAGATGAAAACACCAATTGAAGTGGGTTGTGATTGATTCATTTATTGTTTGTGGCTCATGTCTTGTTGTTTTTTATCGTAACCAATCATTGATTCATATAATTCCCGCTTACAAAAGAAACTTGAATATTCTTTTACTCCCACACAAACCGAGTTGACGTAAATGAAACGGTTTTAGGGTACCAGGCCCACACGAGCATGTGAATTTGTTATGCAAAGCACGGACTAGATAAAAATTTTTTATTCTATTTTCACGGTGATATGTAGAATATTCGTAACGGTTTTGGTGAGTAGTTGAAACTTTATTTGACACACTTAGGGTATACCTACAAACGACAACAAAAGTGTCACTAGACTTAACTAAAGCCAAACTAAACTAGATCAACTACATGGATAACTTGATTACAATAGTTTATTTTTAGCTCAAATACTTATTCCAATATGGAGTACATTGCAGGCAGAGACAATTATGTAGTGATATCATTGAGCATGAACAAAAACTGGTATCTATTGTTCGCAAGCATTGCTGACGGTTGGGCCTAAAATGGTGCCACAGTTGGCTTTTTTTGTTCAAGAGGTTTGCGGGCGTAGCAGAGTGTGGTGGGATATTACTAATGTAGTACTACTAGTATTACTATCAGTACTACTACAAGTACTGTACCAGATGGAAAATAAAATTTTAAAGAATAAAAATATTCGGGTATCTACAATAAAATAAAGTAGTTAGTTGATTTGGAGCAATTGCTTTTCATCTTCTTTTTTGCAACTTGAAGGTTTCCCGTGGATAACCTAGAGAGATGAGAGGAGGGGGACTATTGATAGAGATTGTAACAGTCATCTTGCCTGTTTTGGATTCACTTAAAAAAATGTTGCTCGATTTGGATATAATAAAAAATTATTTTTTAAGCTGGTTTAAACAACCTCGGACTTGATGAGACAGGATCTGTTGGGTTGTCCAAAGCAAATTCAAAGAAAGATAACAACAAAGAAACCAAGAGAGGCTAGTGTTCATAGCTAAAACGACAGAGAAAAAAAGAAAAAACGAAAAAAACAACAAAAAAAAATTAAAGTACCACATTTACTCTGGAGGTACAATTAACAGAAAGAGAAAAACAAATTTTAGTAGCCCTAGAATTGTTAAGATTATTGTGGTGTAACAAACATTGTTAAGACTAGTGTTGTGTAACAAACATTGTTAAGACTAGTGTTGTGTAACAAACATTGCTAGGATTAGTGAGACAAGATCAAACAATGTAGACAAACTGTGGATATAGTGGTGATGACAATTGGTTACATAAATTGGTGGGGAACTTGGGGGGCAGGTGTATTCGGAGTGGGGGGTCGACTACATAGTGCAAAATGTTCTCCTATGTAACAGTACAGTATCATGTATAAAGTCCGTTATACATCAAACATGTAGGACGGAAGGAAAAGAAAATGTAAGATTGTTAATCGCAAGTAGTATTATCCTTAAATTAAAATATTAGAAACTTCTTTTATATTATAAATTATAAAATGAACCATAGGTGAAACGAAGCTTTAACCTTAGGTGAAAGTATGGATTCCTTCAGTTTTAGTCAATTACAACACAATGTTGAATTTTGATTGACAAATAATTACTAACTAGACACTACAAACTATACCTATACCCAAGCTACTAGTGTTTGGTGGCCACGATCCCGACACCCGAATGAGAGTATTGTTTTCTTGGATAAAAGGGAAAACTTTAAACTCTATTGTTACTTCTCCACAAAAATGCACAGAAGAGATAACAGTAGGATTAACAGCAATCTAGTTAGACAATAGGAGAGCAATTGATGGGACTGACATATACAAACAAGACTAGAACTTAAACCATAAACATAATGACCATAAACCTAAGTATTAAGTCGCCTTTAGATCAACCACGATGATATTATCGCAAATTTTTGTAGGACTATTGAATAGAGTTAGAGTTTCTGTTACCAATTGAGGATATAATTCAAGTAAAGAAAAAGAACTATGAAACCAAAATAAACAGATTAATAAAACGTAAATAAACTATAGTCAAGCATGGTTATGCAACTAACCATTATTGGTAAGTATAATACATTAAGCTTAAAATTAGTACATCATTGCCTATCCATCAATGTTCCCCAGTATACACTCAAACAATAGAAAAAAAAAAAATATCTATAGATAATACATTAAAACAAATTTCTAAAACCTATAGAGATAAATATAAATATAAATATAAATATATATAGATAATATACATATCATTATATATTATTATATATTATTATATATCATTTTATGAAGATAATTTGTTTTGGCTAGTTATGGTATTAATAAAATTTTGTCCATTAACGTTTTTGGTAGATAAAGTTTTTTATTATTAACTAAATAAATTATTTTCCTAATCGTGCAGGGAGGAGATTTTGTACACGGACTTGAAGAAGCAGCGGTAAACGCACGCCCATCAATATGTAACAATCGGTTACTATAATCTCTGGGGTTATAAAACTAATGAATTATTCTTTCTTAGATTTGGTAGATAACGATATGGATTTCGAACAAGCTTATACTATGTATAATAGCTTACAGCAAAAGAATGCTTTAGTTTCGATGGAACAATTACAGTTGGCTCAACTGACTGCCTCGATGTCGAGTTTACCGAATACTTATGGTGGTGATTTTGAATTCAATCGAATGGAAATAATGAATGGACTTAATCATGATCTCCATCATCTCGGTCATATCAATCCTGAAGTAGTTGATTCCATTAACGTTGCATCGATCGACACTCACATTCATCCTGCTCATAATACAGACAATACTCGTCATCATACTAATAATAATAATACCAATAATAGTAATAATAATAATAATAATAATAGTCACAATAATACCAATAGTCATAATCATCATAGTCATCATAATCATCATAATCATCATAATCATCATAATCTTGATCATAGTGATAATCATGGTCATGGTCAAAATCATCATAGTTTGACTCCTTTAAGCTTGAATCCTTCTAATTTGAATGCTAGATTACCTGATTCTAGCTTGAATGCCTCAAGTTTAAATCCAACTAGCTTAAACTCTAATGATGAAGAAAATTTTTCTGACTTTGATCAATTTTTCAGTAATACTGAATCTGATGCTTTGGAAAAATTTTTAGACAACTTAACAAATCCTTCTGGTTCAACAAATCCTATGAATTTATACAATAATGAAAAATCTTCAAAACCGTTACAATTTGATACTATGTTTGATTTGCATACTATGAAAACTTTCAAATCAAACGATCATGAATCTTTGAAAAAGGAATTAAATGCAGCTTTCAGTTACCCTATAGATTATATTTCAAATGATCATTTATCTCATCATCAACAGACTCAAAATCGTCAACACCATCAAGAACAACAGCAACAACAACAACAACAGCAACAAACCCAAGAGAATTTTAGCCCAAGTTCAAGTTCAAGTTCCCCAAATTTTCAATTACCAACACCAAATGATTCTCGTCAACTTTCATCATCAAACATTATGTACAATTATAAAAATGATCAATTAAATAGTCCTCCTGAAGATAAAAAGAGACCTATTTATGAAAATGACGAATTTTCCCCAAAAAGAAGAAGAAGATCATCTAATAAACATTTATTAACTTTAGAACAAAAAAGATTAAATCATTCTCATTCTGAACAAAAAAGAAGGCAATTATGTAAATTAGCTTATGAAAGATGTTTGAAATTAATAATAGATATTGAATCATTTAATAAATTACCAAATAATTTGTTAAACAAAAAATCCAAAAGGGCGAAATTGAATAAAGAAGGTTTACCAAATTTGTCAAAACATTCTGCTTTAATAAGAATTAGTGCTGAAATATCATTGATTTACTGTAAAAATCAAGAACTAAAAAAATTAATTAATGATCATCAAATCAAAATATAGTATTCAACTATATAAACTGATATGAACGAGTAATGATTTATTGACGAATTTTTTTATAAAAAGCACCTCTTTGATAGACTGACACAAATTGATAGACTTCTAGTTGATAGATAGATGGCTTCAATTTCAAAGGTAAAAAAAGGAAAGGATTTTAAGCCATAGCCTAAGGTATTGACCTAATTTCAAGCAATGAAACTTGAAATAATTCACCTGAAGCTACGTATCTACATATAACTGATAGATCAAAGTTTACAGTACTATGGCGCTGATAACTGGCCAGTACAGTCCTTTATGATAAAGCCTATTTATTATGAATAACGATTTCAATTCTAAAACTGAGTTTAATTTATAGCTTAATATATTAGTTCAATTCAAAAAATCACTTGTAAGTAACGATGTTTTTAGGTATTTCTCATTGAATCCAGGTTTATTTTTTGTAAGAAAGATGACGTGTGCTTTGTTCTAACATCATCACAACCCTTTGTGTCTACAATAGGCAGGTAACGTTCTCAGATCAAGTGTGTGGATCTTTTCTTTATTCTCTTACCTAAACAAGTAAATGGGCATAGATAAGGTTAATAAAACCAGAATCATTTAACTATTAATAGATAGAGACAGATTATTGCAGTCTCTAATAAATAAGAGGAAAATAAGGTCTTATTGGTGATGTTTTTCAAATGAATGAACTAATATCTAGACTGAATAGGTACAGAAGCAGAGTAAAATGTAGGATTGGTAGAATAAACCCCAGTTAACCTAATAAGGTGAACATAAATCGAAGAGGATGATATAGTAAAATTGAAATAATGAAAATTTATTAAGTTTCGATAATCTACAACAATATTATCTAATTACAGCAATCTTAAACGTACTTGATTTTTATTTCATAGATCATATTCCACCTCTGACTTTTGGTGGAGTCCGTTAAACTTATTTATGGTGTAAACCATTTATTAATTAAAGTTTCCTTTCTATGACTTTATATGTACGTTACCATGAATACTAGTCTGTTTTCGTGTTTGCTCATGTTTCTGTTACTCAAGGCAAAACTAAACGCTGAAACATTCAAGCTCAGTTCAGTATAGGTAATATTAGGCAACTTACAAATCAATACACTTTGATCAAGCGTACGCAAGTCGTCGCACGTTCATCACACATTTTTGACTAATATTTGCAAGGTTTCGTTTTATAGCACAGTCACAACATATCTAGTCATAGCTAAAAGATGAACAACAGTTACTGACATTCATATCAACCTTTAATACTGATAATTACGACATTGTCGTTTTATCTAAATGCAATGTCGTGGAGATGCGTGTCTTTTTTTATGACGATTATTGTCGAATTTTTCGACCTAAGTTGTCAAAACAACTTTTTCAATAGTAAGTATATACTTATATAGTAATGGTTGCTAAGTCAGATAGTCCAGCCGTACCGGACAATTCTCCTGCTAGTTCTTTACTGTTAGGTACGGAAGATCAAGTGCATTCGCTTGGTAAGCAATTACCAGTGATATTACCGAACCAATCACCAGAAATACATCAAACTGAAGTATTAAAAGAGTTAAGAACAAGTTTTAAATATATTTATGTTGTAAATTGGTTGTATCATTGCCGAGGGTTTGTTAAGTTGCATTCAGAATATTTTGATGTTGATATCTTTGAATTAGAATTATTGAATCATTTTCCTAATAATTCATTTTTGCTTAATCTGGAAGACAATACTGATAATGGGAACTTTAATAATAGTTTTATAAATAAATTGAAATTGCAATTGATTTCCAGTTTACAGAATTCAAAATTATCTAGTTTGAAAAATTTTGAAAAGATTTTTCGACTTTGGTTTGGTGTCGATACTCCTTTGGGTGGAGTCGAGGAAGATGATGAACATGATGAAGACGATGATCGCGTAGTCACTAAGAAGAGAAAATACTATGATGATGAAATCAAGTTTGATAATTTATTGATTGCTGATAAATTTGAAATTCTTTATATGTTAATTTCATATATCACTAAATATTCGAGCTATAGAAATTGGATCGATAGAAATAACTTACTGGCGGATGAATTGGGAGTGAATTCTTTATATTCTGAAATTGTTAGCCCAACGAAAACTCAAGAAGACTACTTGTTACTTTTTGATAACTGCCGATTATACAAACGAACTATAAATTACAATACCTTGATAATTCCTAAAAAGAGAAAATTGTCTCCCGAGTTTCCAAATGAGTTTTTTAATCAATCTCAGTTTGATATAAAGCCTGTGGTCAAATACGAATTGATTTATAAAAATATCTACGAATTAAATGATCTTTTAAAAGAATGGAATAAAAAGAAAACTACCAAATTCAAAACTTTGGCGAAGAAATTGTCTAGACCGTCAACTATAGATTTACTTTTTGAGTGTGAAATCAAAAAGAGACGTTTTATTAGCAACAAAAAGAAAGAGATACAGTTGGCAAGTCTATTGGCTACTAGAAAGAGATCTTCAAGATTGGAAGCTAAAGAAAAGCAAAAACTAGAAGAAGAGCGTATTTTACAGAAACAAGAAGATGCGGAATTACATTTAGGTTCCAAAAAGCGATTAGAAAGAAGAAGAAGAATGAAATTTCAAGCAGACAACGGCACTCCAGATTACACCGGTGGATTGTCGAGAGATGAACGTTTAAAACTAAGAAAATCAACCCCAGACATACAAGAGTTTGAAAATTATAGCCATTTGCAGGAAAATGGAACAGTTGAAACTAATGAACAAACTCCAGATGTAACCTTATCCAATGAGTCAAACCTGGTAGAACTTGATCAGCCTCAAGATACAAATATTTTGGAAACAAATCAAGAATCGAATGGTGTTCATGACACCAATTTTTAGATGCTACAAATCAAACTCTTGCGCCATGTTGAATTTTTGGAAAATACAGAAGTAAATTTTTCAATTTTCCCATAATGTAAGAGAAAAATTTTATTGTTCCTTCCCCTGATTTGCATAAACAGTAGCAGGTTAAATTTAAATAATAACTAGGCATCTACATAAGAATGGCTTTAACAATGGTATAGGTTTGGGATGAATACAGTTCAGATCCATCATGCTACAAATATGTTAATTGCCAGCTGCTCATCTAAATGCAAATCTATCTTATATCGATATTTATTTAGTTGAAAAGTCTTCGTTTATACAAACCAGTTTCAATTTACTTATATATTCGGTAGGCTCCTTTGCAACGTCAATAGTTCGAAATAGCTTAGAAAAATAATAAACAGAATTTTTGATCGCCTTTATACTATACTCAACTATTTTACAAACATCAATAAAGGTATTTTCGTAAACTATGGTAATTGTGCTCAAGTGCATGCATTTTTTTTACTTACAGAGTAAATTGCAGATTCAATCCAACAAAGGACGGTAATAATTCAAATCTTTTGTGGACTGCAATCATCTGATTTCTATGTACTCATATCTAGCAAGTACCGCCAATACTACCGCCAAACTTGTATGGTTGCAAATTTTTGACTTCGTGAGTCTTAAAATCCAAAATGAGTCACTTGGTTAAAATCAAATATATTAATTAATAGTTATAGTAGAAATTGTGTAGCATGTTGGCAGATACTCCAAAACCACCTTACTACTTTGTATCGTTTTCTTCTCAGTTGGCGGACACTGAAGGTGATTTGTATAGTCAAATGGGAGATAGAATGGTAGAGTTGGCTAAAAACCAAAAAGGATTTCTTGGAGTGGAGAGTACAAGAAATGAAGCTGGTTTTGGTATCACAATAAGTTATTGGAAAACTAAAGAGGATATTAAAAACTGGAAATTAAATGCTGAACATTTGGTAGCACAAAAATTAGGCAAAGAAACATTTTATAGATATTATAAAACACGAGTAGGATTAGTTGAACGTGATTATGGTAAATACTAAAAATGAAAATAATCTCTTCATATATTTACGTATATAAGAATATAAATAGAAATTAGGTGGTAATTATTTCGATCGAAATTACAAGACATGTATAGGTTTGAATGTATGCAAAAACAGAAATACTGGTTTGGTATAATCTATAAGTTTAATTCGTTTAAGATTCGACTTGCTAAACTTTTGTAATTCCAGGTATTACCCAAAAGCTTTTTGAATTGAACACCATACAACCCAACTAGTGGTACTTTAACAATATGAATTTCAAATTTCAACGGAGAACTTTTTGGCTTGTTACTTGAACTGCTTGAAGTACGTTGATGTCTAGCTCTTTGTTCAATTCTTGATGAAATTAACATATCACTACCACCACCAATATTTAGGCCATTTAATGAATCCACTGAATCATCTTCCATTTGTTGTTGTAAATGTTTTATAGTATCTTCATCATAGTCATATTCGTCAAACAAATCTTTTCTAATTTTAGCACCAGCTGGTGTATTTGGTGGTAGTAATGTACCTGAGCCATTTTTTTTCTTGTGGTTCAAAATTGAATTACCAATTGAAAATTTGAGTCTATGTGAACTAGTATTAGAACCAGTAGATCTATGACTAGATTTACTAGCGGAAATTGGCGATGCAAGCTGAGTAGATTCGGCTCCAACGGATGGTTGTCTACTTGGAGTTTTATGTTCGCGGGTATCTGAGACGCTTCGGGTTCCTGAATTTTGATCTTGTTCAATCGACGACGAAGTAGATTTAAAAGCATCCCCATACAATTTTCTTTCTTCGCTTGTGATATCATCATATTTTTCATCGTCATCATCATCATCATCATCGTTATCATCATCATTGTAATCATAATCATCAATGATATCATTGTTTAAGATTTCATTTTGTTCTTTTAACGATGGAGCATGAGCACAGACAAATCCACCTTTGACCTCTTGAAATTTCACTCCCAATTTACTAAGAACATGGATTATATTATAACGAATAACTGGTAATGGCTTAGTGGATGTCGTTTGAACACTGAAAAATCCTTTCAAAAACAATGTCTTACAATGTTCAATTGAAGGCATTGTATTTGGTTTAGCATTATTGAACTGGTTGATTATTTGTTCTTCAGTTAATTTTGGAACTTCTTGATATTCAACGTCATCAAGAACAACATCATCAAAGAAATTATTTGGATTACCAATTAATTCGTCGCTATTTTGAGATAACATAATATTGGGTAAAGGTGGGCGATCTGCATTTCTATAATCATTCGATTGTTTTCTACTATGTCCACCAACTGATTTTGCTCTAGCGGTTGGATGTAATCTTCTACCTGCAGTATTTACTGGCTTTGCACCCGACAGATGATTAGTATTTTGAGTAATGTTTGGTAACGGTGGTAAATATTCGACGGGAACATAACCATGAAATTTATTCTTATCGTTAGATGTTGATGATGACCTGTTATGTGTCTTCTTGGAAACGATTTTTTTCTGCTCTTGGTTTTCCTCTGGTACATGCAATCTTTCCTTTGCTGTGACTTTCATACTAACACCACGACGAACCAAAGGATCATTTTTGATTGGGATCAAAGACAAATCAAGGTCATCTTCATTATCTCCAAATGAAATACGTGGAATTCCCGATTCTATTGGAGATGGTGATTGTGACAATGCTTGAGACGGAGATAGAGATTGAGGAATCTGTGGTTGTTGTAATTGTGGATATTTAGGTTTCTTGGTAGAAAGTTTCCTAAAAATTGCATTAATACCACCTTTGGTTGAACCAGGGTCTAAAGTCTGCATTTCTGGGCTATTTTCTTTGCCATTATCATGAATTTGTTCTGGTAATGTAGTAATCAACTTTGGTACATTTTGCAATTGTGTTGATTGCGAATTTTTTTCAAAGACACTTGGAATAGTAGAAGCGTGCACTCTCTCTGGGAATGGGATTGGAGCAAGATTTGTAGGTTTCGATATTTGTTGAATAGGAGTATGAACTTGTTGCGATTTATCACTAGATCCCAAATCACTTTGTTTTATAGTAGGTGTTGAAATAGGAGGTTTCACTGGTGATTGCAAATTTTGTTTTTGCTTTTGTTCTTGAGAAACTCTTTGCTCCAATTCACGATCTGCCGGAGGTTTGCTTAAGACGTTATCAACTTTTTGTTCCGTTGTATATTTCTTTACTGGTTCACTACCAGCCTGTGGCATTGTCTTTGGCTTAGACGATGCAACTGGTTGAGATACTTTGAGTTGTTGAGATGCTTCTTGATGGGCTAATTGAGAAGTTTGCTGTTGTTGTTGTTGTTGTTGTTTCTGCAATATTTGTGATTTGATTGCTTCTTCTTTAGCTCTCTTACGCTTCTTCATTTCATCGACTAAATAATAGATAGATACTAAAGGATGGAATCCTCCTGTTGGATCAGGTAAAACATGAGCATTGGATGCGGATGAATAGTCTCTGCCTTGCTCAGTTATTTTGATCCAATTTTCACGACTCATTTGATATTCTAAACTAGTCAAAACATTAGTCAAATCATTTGTAATTGATTCAACACTTCCAAGATCAAATGATGCAATAGTCTTGATAATTTCTGGATCCAATGGTAAAGTTAGAGGAGTTCTTTTTGGTACATAGTTCATGACTCTATAATCAAAACCTTTATTCATCCAAGGATGATTTAATACTTCATAAAGAGTAGCTCTTTTTAGTGGATCAACAACCAACATTCTAGATAATAATGACACACATTCACGAGATAAGAAATTTGGATATTCTACATTACCTCGTTTAATTTTTTCATGCAACACTGAAACTGACTGATCATCAAAAGGAACTTTACCACATACTAGAACGTATAAAACCACCCCAAACGACCAAACATCAACTTCTGGTCCAATATAAGGTTTTGCAGATAACAATTCTGGAGCAGCAAAATAAAGAGATCCACAATAGGTTTTCAATAAAGTTTTGGGAGAATACAAATTTGATAAACCAAAATCAATAATTTTTATATCCCCTTTTTCATTAATCATAATATTTTCAATTTTCAAATCTCGATGAACTACATTATTTTTATGACAATATTCTAATGCTGAACCTATACCTCGAGCAAATTTCCTAGCATGTTTCTCTTTTAATGAACCATGAGCAACTATATAATCTAACATTTGACCACCGTCAACATACTCAAATAACATATAATAATGATTAGTCATAGGAACCATTTCATATAATCGACAAATAAACGGATGAAATAATAATTGGCCCAAAGCAGCTTCCCTGATTGTTCTTTTATCTCTGGCTACTTCCTTTTCAAATTCCTTTTGTCTTTGCATTGCTTCTTGAGGATTAACAGGTGGAGGATCAGAAGCATGAGCTCGTTGATATAATTTGGCAGCTCGAGGAATGATTTTTACAGCACAAATTTCTTTAGTCGAATTGTGTTGAGCCAACTTTACTTTCCCCATCGAACCAGCACCAATGGTTTTAACAAAATCCCAATCACCAATTGATTTCCGATGAAATTGTTGTTGATTTTTCTGTTTGTCTGAAGGGGTGGAGGGACCAACATATTTATTGTTATTCGTATTGTTATTATTATTGCTATTCCGGTTATTATGATGGTGATTATTGTTGTTACTATGATTGTTATTGTCGTTATTTTTATGATGATGATTAGAACTAGGCTTATGATGACCCATTTCCGACTCAATTGAAACAGGAGGTAACAATTCAGGATTGTTACGAGAGGCAGTTCTTTTATGAGGAAGAACATTTATCACTGGGGCAGGTTGTAAGGGTTGCACCACAGGCACTTGCACTTGGGGTACATTTGAAAATGAATTGTGCTGTTGTTGTTGCTGTTGTTGTTGTGGACCATTCAGGGGATTATTTTGGTGAGAACTAGGTTGTAAACTTGAGGATCTAGAATGATGATCAGTGGCAACATAATGGGGGGATTCATCTACAACGTTTTCGATTGATTTTGTTGAATTTGTTTGACTTTTCAAAGTTCCAGAAATACTTCTCAACATTCTAGGAGTAGCTGGTTGACCAGGCGGACCAAGTACTGGGTTAAGCAATTTTTCCTTGTCCCGATCTCTATCTCTATCTCTATTACCCGTCATGGCGTACAGTTGTTGTGGTTGGGGCCAAATATTAGGGGCTTGATTTAAGGATGAAGACCGTTTTGCATTGGAATTGGCTTGGTAATCATAGGTAGCGTCCATTGCGGTTAATGACAATGTAGACTCAGTCAACCTAAGATGGTCTTAGCCCTATGATATATGCTAAACAAAAAGTTGTAAATTGATTGCAATTTAACTATAGTGCCAATTTTTAACCCTCGCCAAATTGTTTTAGGAGTGTAAAGCCCAAAAAGGTTATTTACGTTTGCCCTTGTTGGTATTTGAGTAATTGGCAGTAAATAGTTTAGATTTTAGTAGTATTTACGGATGGGAAGTGTTTGTAATGGTTGTAGTAGTGGCGTTCATTGTTTTTCTGGATTGATATCGTCAATGTATGGACTTTATCAGTAATTATTTGTATTGCTGCAAAAGATTGATTTGCACGCCAGCGAAGATTTGGTTAGCAACCGCAATACTACCATACTACCATACTACCACGCTAAAAACAAGGCAAGAGTAGTATAACTTTACACCAGTAGAACAGTAGAGCAGTATAATAGTACAACAGCAGTATAATATTACAACAGTACAGCAGTAGAACAATACAATATTACAACAGTACAACAGTAGAACAATACAACATTACAACAGTACAGTAGAACAGTACAACATTTCAACAGTACATCATTACAACAGTACAGCAGTAGAACAATACGACAGTAGGACAGCACAATGGCACAAAAGTTTTATATTATTTTAAGAGAACAACAATTATTGAAGACTTGTACTATGGGAGTGGAGGTCTATAGTGACGAATGGTGCAACACAGTTAGGGTTCAGCGGAACATTGGTAGTATTACAATTGAAAGTGTACTTGGAAGAACTTATTAGGGCTTGGTTGGTGGAGTATTTATTATATAGACTCATAATTATTACTATATTTCTAGTTTTATAAACTTATGTATATTGATATATTTATGATGTTTAAATAGTCTTTGATCAAATAATATTAATAATTATAACTATATATCAATTCTAGTGCATCATCAATGATCTTTAACTAGTTAAATCACACCCACGATTAATGATCTTTATGATGTTTTAAATGTGTTTGATATTCCCAAGTGTAACCCATTAATACAATTGCAATAGCTAAATGAATCAAAGGTTTACCTGAAGCATTTTCACCATCAAAATAAGCAGCTTTATATTTACTGAATGGGTTAGTTGGTTTTTTGGCAGCTGGTGCTGGACCTTGAGGTAATTTTTTATAAAATGAAACAACTTCAGCCATTCTTTTAGCATTTGGATTAGATCCAATATTCTAATATGTTAGTATAAAAAGACAGGTACACAAGTATCCAATAAGTATCCAAGTATATAATATGAATCCATGAATAAGACAAATATGCAAGTATCAAAGTATAGAATATGTTTTCAGGCATACGATAATTTATGCAAGTATCCAAGTATAAAATATGTTTCCAGGTATACAATAATTTATGCAAGTATCCAAGTATATAATATGTTTCCAAATATACCATAACTATGCAATTATCCCACAATATATACATATATATGTAAATTTATTAAAGTTTCAAATTGAAGATTTTAATCCGATTTTAATCCGATTTCAATTACAAATTCGTTTCAATTTCCTTATTTTGAATATTTTGTTCCACAACGAATTACATCTTTATAAGCATTGCAATAGTTTTTGCAATAGTTTTTGTAATACTTGTTGTATTAGCTTTTGCAATAGTTTTTCTCGTATCGGATATCAACAATTATTTTAGTTGACAATAATTTTTCACTTATCCATCGAAACTTATTTTCAACTCTTTAGGCTAAATTGAGGGAAGCTCAATAATACATACCTTTGCACTGGCAATCTTTGGTGGAATCAAAGTAGATAACTTTCTTCTAACAACAAACGACATGACGAAATTAGACCAGGAATTATGTTGTAGTTCAACTCAACCAACTTTTTCACTGTGAGAGTTTTCGGTCATGGTTGAAAATTGATTTGATTCGTCGTTAATAAGGTCACGTGCACTTTTTTCTAAACAGTATAAAGAGAAAGATAGACAAGAATATAAGAAAAGATATGAGATGTAGACGATGATAGTAG
Source organism: Suzukiozyma pseudoglaebosa (assembly GCA_030705115.1). Taxonomy (NCBI): domain Eukaryota; kingdom Fungi; phylum Ascomycota; class Pichiomycetes; order Serinales; family Debaryomycetaceae; genus Suzukiozyma; species Suzukiozyma pseudoglaebosa. Next base: position 60,138 of record JANIWI010000035.1, on the reverse strand, counting down.
TAGTGGATAGTGTTTGTGATCAAAATTGTAGATTTCGATATTGATACTGACTAGATTTTCAATTTTGTTATAATTTTATACATTTACTATACATGTTATTAGATTTCACTAATATACAAAACTAGAAGGTTAGTAATTGGACTATGAGTAGTGGATTAATAGTGTTGGTGGTTAGCACGTAGATATACACATCTCTGAATATTTTCGGTAACAACTCACCTAGTCAATAATGTATGAAATCAACGATAATTTAATTCACCTAGTGATGCATGAAATCAATGATAATTTAAATCACCTAGTCAATGATGCATGAAGTCAATGACAATTTAATTCGATACCTTTATAATTATGATTGTATGCTATTCATTGGCTATTTGATCAACTAGCATGTTCAGCTAGCAATTATAAGCTAGTCAAGCTAGTGATTATCAGCCAGTAGTTCAAAATCTAGCAATTTTCAATTACCGGTAGAGCCAGTAATTATCGCTGATACTTCATCATTCATTGTCAAGATAAACGTTTTGACTACTTTTATTTTTGGTTCATCTTCATCTTTATCTTACTCAATACTTGCTTTTATCAACAGCAAAGTCTAATTCGACAACAAACTCATATCAATGCAAACCAAATATTCCAGAATTCTTACATTCATACGTTTGCATCAATGTTTTTGTTTGAAAACTGTGCTTCAATTTGCTTCTAACCAAATATTGATTTCATTTATGTTTATGAATTGTGTTGTTCATGTTTGCACAATAACCCTTAAAAATCACGACTAAAACAAATCAGACAATTTGGCTCTCTAGTACTATTGTTGATTCTAGTCTACTCTGCTTCATAACCATTCTTCACTAAAAAAAAAGGGAAAAATAAAAACTAGTAAATCGAATCATCCATTCTTACTCTTCAAAAAGTTTCAGTTTATACATACCATTATTTCCTCTAATAAATACATCCTTATATGTTCTTTTGGTTGTTTGATCAACTAATTCTTTGGCTTCATCTAATACAACATTCATGTATCCATCGATAGATTGCAAATTACCAGAATATTGTACCCCATTGTGTAGCTTCACCACTACAGAGGATCCTATAATACCACTAAGAAAAGCAGAAGGATCGGTTTCGTTAACTTCTGACATTGTTTATAGTTTTCAACTTTGACTTACTATTTATTTCAATTTTCACTAACTGAAAAATTGTACTGCATAATCTCCCACTATATACAAATATTAATCAACTACATTAAAATATATAGATATGATTTAAATCATTTAAATTTGTGATATTTAAGTTTGATATGGTTAATTTGATTCTTTTTCGTTATAATGAATCAAAGAATCTAATAATGTAAATAATTTTACCAATTCTTTTATTCCAGAAGTATCTTCATCTTCAATTTTAATATCATTCTTTTCCAATAATATGTCTCGCTTCATGATACCAACAATTAAGGTATTGAAAGTTTGGAACAAATCCTTGGCTTGAAATAAACTGGGTTTGTAACTTGGTCCCATAGATAAGAGTATAGTTGATATCAATTGAAAGATTGGGATCAAAAATTCTAGATAAGAAATATTTTTCCCATCTTTGTTGTCAGTTGATACATCTTCTATTGTTATAGGGGTATCTAATACCAAACTGATTTGAACTTCCTTCAGTTTTTGTGCATCTTCAATTCTCAAATCCAAACCTAAATCGGGATCAATTTTCAATATCTTTGATTCTTTCAATATTGAAAATAATTCATTTTGAATCAATGTCAAGGCTCCAACTTTAGTTTGAGCTATCCTTATTAAAAGGTATAGTGTTGATTTAAATGCAGTTAATTCATATAATAATGTATCCAAAGTGACTCCTGATTGGTTCTTGGAGCTAATCTGTAACAATTCATCTGTTCTTTTTATTGACATTACCAACAATAATAAAGAGTTATTTTGAATTAATAAATCTAAGAAAAAATCAACTTTGGATAATGAGGTTAAATGGATTAAGGTCTCAAGTAATAATATTGACGTTATTCTTGATGATCCTTCTGAATAAATAGCATCATTCCCAATAATACCTATAAATTTCTTATCGATTGATTTGAGGATGTTAATGGTTTCATTAACTAATCTATCACTTATAAGTACTTTCGTTAAAAACTTATTGGCCAAAACGTATAAATCAGATCTTAAATTTGGAGTAGAATTCGAATTTAATATACCAGAAATACAGGTTTTAATTAATGGAAATAATCTTTGCATTCCAATGACAAACTCTCCAGTATTATCTTGCAAAAATTCTTTAGCATACATGTCAAATAATAAAACACTTAGAGAAATAAGTTCTTCCGAAAATGCTATATCGGACTCCAAGTAGTCATTAATTTTTGGTAATATTACTTGTAAAACTTCAAGTATAAAGTCTTCGGAATTAGTCGTATTGTTCGTGATTGATACTTCAATTAACTGACACCAAGAATGCAAACACTTGAGTTGCACCTTTCTTAAACTGGCAGACATGGTAAACTTTACCACAAAGTCACGAAAATTATTGGCTTCAATTATGATATTTTCAGAAAATGCTATTTTAGCATCGGCAGTTATCAAATTAGAGCTTTGAGAAATAACTTTATAAATATCATTCAACACTGAAAGGTCGATATCATCTGATTCTGTAATTTGTTCCATAATCAATGGAACATTATACCTTTGTTCATAAGTCTCCATTTTTCTAAGTTCAAAATTTTTGAAAGTGTAATTTAGGATATCTAAAAATCCCAAGATACGAGGAGAACCGTCTAAGAACACCTTGTTATCCAGCAATAATAAATTGTAATACTCTTTCTTTGATTTCAACTCAATATGATGGAATTCCAAAGACAAGTATTGTAATACCAGATTTCTGTACTTAATAAATGATACGAGGGTTTCAAAACTCGATTCATTTTGTATAAATAAGTTATTAACTCCATCATTTAAGTCACCATTGAATTTTTGTAAATACCAAATTGTTTCGGAATCAATTTTTGGTTGAAATGCTATTAACTTTTCAAATAAATTATCATGAGAACGTAAATAATTTAGTGTTGCATTTGCACTAATTGAATTTCGACTTAATGTTACTATTATTTCCAATATTAAAGAGGATAATTTTGCTGGAGCGAGATCAATTGATTGTGCATTGTTGTTACTGAAATCAATCTCACATAGCAACTTGAGACTAACATCTAATACTTCCAACAACGATTTTAATAAACTGTTCTGCAGTTGGTCCCCAAGAGCAATTTGACCACCTCTGATCACAAAACCTAGTAAAAAGTGTGCTGTGGTTGGAATAGAACCGTTCGATCTATTTAAATCATCCAGGAGAAATTGCAAGATTTTATACTTAATTGACAAATTATCAGATTGGCTTTCAAATTGATCCATGAAAGCATACTTCAATTTTGTTGATTCATCGATACTTATCAAAGTTGTAAGCAATCTATTCTTTTTCAATAAAGGATCACTGGATTTATAGTCATTCTTTGCAACAAATGAATTTGATTTATTTATCTTACTCAAGATGGATATAGCGGAGTTTGCAATTTGTGCATTAGGGGACCCAACATACAATGTAAAGTAAACAACCGTTGATAAATTGAATAATAGCAATTCGTAGAAACTATAGATTCCAAAAGTTCCCACATCTCTGGGTATGTATGTATTGTCAAATATTGATGGGACGTTTTTCAAAGCTAAACTCATACTTGTGTTGAAACCATGTTGTTCCTTCGTATTATTAGATTCATGATTTTTCAAAATTGGCAACATCCAATTAATGTAGGTTTCTTGCAATTTCAAAACAAGATCAAAAACCAGTAACGATTTATGAAGTAAATCTTCAAGTTGTTCACATGAAAGATATTCTAAGCCCATATCAATTATTGAAAAAAATGTATTGTATACCTTTTCATGGAACAAATAGTTCATTAATGCAATTGAATGATGCAATTTTGTGAAAGTTTGAAAGTTCAACTCAATACCTGGAATAAGCGAGTCAAATAAATTGTCAATATTATGCAAATCTTTCACTGCTTTTGGAGCAATATTAGTTAAAAACTTCCAATCAACTTCACTCAAAGAATTGTGCATTATATTCATTAATATGCTCTGTAATAATTGTCTGTCAGATACGCTGTTTATCTTATTTGTGTTAGCAAATACATTGGTAAATAAAAACTCCATGTAAGGCCAAATTCCAAGACCAATACCATTTCTATACCCTAAACCTAAATCCGCGGGGTACAAAAGAGCGTACTTAACAAAGGCATCGTTCTTGTTTTTAAGCGGAGCTAATAAATTCTGAAGCAAAAGAGAGAAGTTGACAACTTCGGTGAAGTGAACCAAATTTAGCTCAAAGCCTTGAGTGACTCCAATATTATAATGTGAATTGATTTTGTCTTTTGAATGAGATTGCAAATTCTTATTTGTACTGGAATTTTCGGTCTCATCATTCAAAGAGTGATAAGCCCATCTATCTAATATCCTCCAGATTTTGTATCTTAACTCTAAATCATCATCTTCGAGAACAAAATCTCCCATAAGACCAAAAAATAAATTTAATAAAATGGTATTGTTTTCATCACTAACAGAAACCTCTGGAACATCTGATATTTTTTTACGTAGTTTGGTTCCTTTTATTTTGTTGTCAAAATTTAAGTATTTTTTAATCAACCCATTGAATCTATCAAATGCAATTTTCTTTATATGTTTCGGCCTTTCGTCACTTGATCTTAAGTTTCTTACAATTGATGATATCAATTGCACAAATCCAGAAATAAACAATATTGAATCCTCAGATAATTGAATGATGATTTGTAATCTTGCAGAATCTTCATCTTGTTTTGCAGAATGCTTGGAAAACAAAAGCTCTTGACGTTTTTGTTTTGCCTTCAATTGTTCATTAACATCATGCTCATAATATTCGTTGAGTGAATCAATATAATAAGTCAAAGAATCAATTATTGAATCTATCGAAATTATTGAGAAATCATTCTTTTTCAAAGTTGCATTATGATTGCTAATCAAAAAGTCCCACATTTTCGTAGCTGCATCACTTCCACCACATGACAAAGATCCCAATAATAAGCAAAACGTTGCGGTAATCAACGGTGAAGAATTGTTAGATAATCCCCAAGAAATCAATCCGGTAGTATCACTAAAACATTCATCTGACCAAAATGAAGCACATAATTCCGGTCTATTATTATATGTATAGGTAAATGCTAGGTAAAATCTTTCTAACTCAGATCTAGTTGCGATTTCATCTAAATCCAAGGTATCCGGAGATTGATTGTTAGCTTCCATTTTCTTTTCGTCTTTATCAAATTCTATTTGTTTCTTATTTATCGATGAGAGTAAAAAATCTTCTTCACTATCTCTTAAAGAAGTCAATACAATGGCTGCATTACTAATGAAATCAGTGAAAAAATGATGAAAAAATGGAATTAACAACAGTTCATTGAAATTTGAAGATATAGTCAATGATGAAGTGTCACCAAGTCGACAGACGTTTTCAAAACCAGGTCTTGAGCTAGCAGTATTGATTAACTCTTGCGCAGAAGGATATTCAAATTTGACAGGATGTAAACGAGGGCATACACGCTGCAATAAAGACCTGAAGTCATATAAATTTCGCCACTCCAAACTGTCTCTAGTTATCATTGTTGTTGACTCAGATGTGTAGCTTAAAATTCTTTCCATTACACCATAATTGATTAGCTTTTCAATATATAGTAAGATATCTGTTTTGAAGTCATATTTTGAAGTACGACTTGGTTGAATTTTACACCAACCAATGAATTTGGTCAAGAAAAAGAGGTAAACTACCAACTCATAACCTCTTATAGTAGATTTAGTGGTATCTATCAATTCATCCTCCGACGATACTTGTTTATAATCATTATTAATCTTCAATGTCATATGAGAATATAATTCTCCAACACTGGAATCATCAGATGGGGAAGTAGTTATTTTGAATAATGATGGAAAATAATGGAGTATTAATATATCTTCGTCTGATAGCGATTTGTTTATATGATCAATCAATTTAGTATAGATTTTTAGCGGTTGATACTTTTCGATATAATTGTCAATCAAGGAATACAATATTTGACTTAATAATTCGTGAATTTGGAAAAGTTCTGATTTTGTAAAAGATATTGAATCAATAAAGGAGATACTATTAATATTATCCGTGACTTTTTGTTTATCGATCAAATCATTTGTTATGGATAAAATTTCATATATTTTGTCAAAACTTTGAATGATAGTATCCAAGAAAGTATTGTAATCCGATTGATTATCGAGTAATAAATGTAATTTTTTTGTCGATATTATAAAACCAAGGCAATTCAATATATACTGGTATCTTTGTAAAAACAACAGTCTGGCACTTTCTCGTAGCTTTAATCCTTTTTGGAAGCTTAAACACTGGGATTGATATACAATATCTGCTGCTTCAAGTTCATCCAATTGAAAATCACTTGAGACAAAAGCAGCTATTTCTATGAATTCTCGGTTAAACTTTACCTCGTCACCGCTTGATAATACATGAGTCTTTGATTCATCATCCAACAGTTTTCTCGAGGTTTCATTCTTGGGAGGTACCAATAAGATCTTCAAAAAATCATTTTTCAAGTTGGGTAACAACTCCAAATTCACTTCGTTTTCAAACTTTATTGAAGTGTAACACTCTTCAAATATATCGGCATTCCAATTCAACTTCCAATTGGAACTTGACATATTCAATACTCGTTGATTCCTGATGTTGATAGATCTTTATTGAACTTTACAACCATTCAAATTTTCACAAACATCAACAATCCTGCACATACCGCCAAAATAGTTAATACTAAAGAATATGATAGCGATGGAAACTGATTTCCACAGTAATGAAAGAAAGAGTTAGCTAATTCAAATGTGAACAAATGGTTAATTGAAGCGTTGAAATAACTACGGTAGAAAATGTCTAGCATTCAGTTTTACAATTTTCGTTTTTTTTATTGTAACCTAATATTTAGTTCTTTCCTTTAATGATGTATATAATGAATATAATGAATAAATTAATAATTAACAAAACCCCAACCCTTAAGCTTCTGGACCAGCAGCTCTTACTTCAGCAGTAGCTTCATCAGCATATTTACTAAAGTTTTCACTGAATTTTCCTGCCAATTTTTTAACTTCAGCATTGAAAGATTCAGTACCTTCAGTCCAAGCATTAGCTGGATTCAAGATTTCAGCTGGAACACCAGGACAAGATTTTGGAACGTTCAAGTTGAAAACTGGGAAGTTTTCGTATTCAACTTTATTTAATTCACCATTGTGGATAGCATCCAAAATAGCTCTGGTGTATTTAAGAGGACATCTCTTACCACCTTTAGCGGCGGAAGCACCAACCCAACCGGTATTCAATAACCAAGCATTGGCTTTATGTTGCGAAATTTTATCGGATAATTGTTGTGCATATCTCATTGGATGTAAAACTAAGAATGGTTGACCGAAACAAGCTGAGAAAGTTGCTTGTGGTTCAGTAACACCTTCTTCAGTACCAGCCATTTTAGATGTGTAACCGGAAATGAAATGGTACATAACTTGAGAATTATCTAATTTAGATACTGGTGGTAAGACACCAGAAGCATCACATGTTAATAAGATAATGTTAGTTGGATGTTGATCAGCTAAACAAGGAATTTTAGCAGATGGAATGAAATCAATTGGATAAGCACATCTAGTATTTTCGGTAATAGCGGAAGAATCATAATCGACTTCATTGGTATCAGTATCATAAACGACATTTTCTAAAATAGCACCAAATTTAATTGATTCGAAAATTTCTGGTTCTTTTTCTTTAGTTAAATCTAAACATTTAGCGTAACAACCACCTTCGATGTTGAAAACACCGTTATCTGACCAACAATGTTCATCATCCCCAATTAATTTTCTATTTGGATCAGCAGAAAGGGTGGTTTTACCAGTACCGGATAACCCGAAGAATAAAGTAACATCACCATTTTCGATACCTTGATTACAAGAAGAATGTAAAGTTAAAATTTTATGGTTGATTGGCATAATATAGAACATAACAGTGAAAATACCCTTTTTCATTTCACCAGCATATTCAGTACCCAAAATAACCATTTCCATAGCTTTGAAATTAATTTCAACTGAGGTGGTAGAAGTCATACCTTTAGTATGAACATTAGCTGGGAATTGACCAGCATTATAGATAGTGAAATCTGGTTCACCAAAGTTTTGTAATTCTTCTTTAGTAGGTCTGATTAACATATTAGTCATGAAAAGTGCATGATAAGCTCTAGCACAAATAACTCTAACTTTAATTCTGTATCTTGGATCCCAACCGGCATAAGCATCAACAACGAATAATTTTTCTCTAGTTCTTAAATAATCTAAAGCTCTTGATCTAGAAATTTTCCAAGTTAATTCATCAACTTGTTTGTTAACTGGTCCCCACCAAATATTTTTACTGGAACTTTCTTCATCAACAATTCTTTTATCTTTTGGAGATCTACCAGTTTTCTTACCAGAGTAAGCCATTAAAGCCCCGGTGGAAGAAATAGTAGTACCTTTTTCTAATAAACCATCTTCATATAATTGAGCAGGAGAAGCATTGTGTCTAATAGTGGTATCTTCAGTTAAACTCAATTGTTCAACTACCGGATCTTGAGTGGATGTAATGGTTGGATGACCAGCGAAATTAATAGAAGATTCAATTACTGAAGGAGGAGCCATGTTTGTTTATTGTTTAGACATTATAGTGAAGGAAACCGCTGATATTTATAGTGAAATTTCCTCGGGACTATTTGGAGGGTTTAATTCATAAATCTGGGGTAGAAGGATAAATCCGGAAGGGATTTTACGGACAACTCCATCATGTGAGAAATCCCGGAAAACTTCACCGGACCAACGGAAGAGTTTTGAGTATTAAATTGAAATCAACATGAGTTATTTATCACCTACTTGATGAACTGTATTCCATAAACAAATATGTATTTATGCATAAGTAATGTACAGTATGAGCGATATATATGATATTTTTATTATTATGTTATTATCATTGGTTCTGCCAAACCCCTTTTTGTTTTAGTTATTTTGGTAGGTTGTTTAGTTTCTCAATTTGATCATGAGGCTTCTTCCGCACTAAGGCTTTTACTGTTGGGTGACACTGACTGATGTGATGAGACAAAAAGTTTAAATCATGGAGTAAAAGCGAGCCGTGATGTGGTGTGAGAGACCTCTACGTAGATGAGTCGTCTTTGGCAATGCATCCGATGCACAATTGTCATCATAAAGAATTATTACTAAAAAAAACCTAATTTAATCTATGCTTTCTTATTTTCTTATTTTTTTTTTTCACTTTTTTTTTTAGTTAGTTCTGGTGGTGTCTAATTTTTGGTTGCAAAACCCCGGCAAAATTTGGAACAATTACAATGAATAATAGATTAGTTGACAGGAAATCGAATGGAGTTTTACGGTTACCATTTTTCAATATAATAGGCTGTACCCCATGTTCGGGTTGGTTTGCTTTGTTGGTATTGACGGTAAACATGTTTCAACACTAAAGGCATGAATGGTATCAATATGGGTGGGGAAATGGAAAAACAGTTGACATAGTAGAATTCACACTTTTCAAGGTACCAATATGTTATTAGTAACACATTTGTTCTCTGTAACCGTTATTTGACTTGTTTACTTATTTTGTTTCCAGAAAATCCCACATTTCTATTTTTTAGACTCAGAAAAAAACGGTTCCAAATTATTTGCTTGCCCCGGAGCAAAGGACATTTTGATGGGCATATGGAAGCGAAAACAATTATCAACACTGATATATTGATTTGATTGCTTTATCTCTTCTTCGAAAATAAATAAATTGATTTAAGATTACGAATTACACTTATGTTTCACTTACTTTTAATTAACCTTTACAAATCCAAGTGTCATCATGGGACACTCTGTGTAGCCAAATCAACTTGACAAACTACTTGACATCTTACCACTACTTTTATACAATATATTTTGTACGATTAATCACCTGGTGTAAATAATGTAACGTGCATTTGATATGACCTACATTTATCAATTTTAAAATGAAATTTTTTAGTTAGTAGTGTGATCAAGTCGTTTCCTAATGATTTATGGTTTATCTGGGTAACCCCCGTTTAAAATTTCTACTCCTCGACATTTATCATTAAAACTATAGAAAAGAATCGTTCAAAAAAGAGGGCTACTACTTTATTGTAATTCTGTTCAATAAAAAGTTCGATCATACTAAGCTAATCTTCTCGTATTTAAATTGAGGCTAAGGCTCGAAAGTTACAAATTTGAGTGATTTTAATTCTCGATTTTTACTCTTGGTTCTTTTAATATTGACTTGCAATATATAGACTGGCATACAAACGAAAGCGTTATGATTCACATTCATTCAATTGATCCCCTTTACAAAAATGTGCACTTTTTTCAAAAATGTTCGACTCTCATTCAAATATCTTTTACTAATTTTTCATCATAGTAATCGTGATAATATTTCCATTCCTCAAATCCAATCTCTTTGATTCCATTTAATGATTTGCCATCTTGGATACCGATTATGATACACTTTTTCATTGGTGATTCATCATCAGAAATGCTTGATTTCAAAAACGTTATACCTGAACAGACTAATCCATATCGAAAGATTTCAGTTAAATTGGAATACAGGGGGTCAATTATTGGACCTAGTAAACCTCCGATCAACGGAATAACATTGCCCTCTTCTTTAGCTTCTTCTCTCTTTCCATTTTCTTCTTCAATATCTCCAATGCATTCATCCATAAATGGATAGTATTTCGATAATTGAGATTTGTTGGTAAATAGAATTATCGAACCAATAACACTTTGATTCGTTGGCTCTAAAGCAATGATAATTTTAACTCCGAAATTGGACTTTCCTATTTGACTTATAGCTTCAGTGTAAAGAGTTTTTAATTTATGATCCCTAGACTCAAGAATTACTCGATCGACTAACACCATCAATTTTTCTGGTTCACTACATAAATCAAATCTCACTCCAACAATCATTAATTCTCTGAAAATTTTCTTGGGAACTTGCCAATTAGTCATATCTTGTAAAACCATAATATGCTTTCTTGGGACATCCTTATTATTAGCATTCCAAGTGGTACTGCTTAAGAATCCGAGTGTTCTTGGATCTGTAGGAGTATTATTGCAATGCAACAATGGAAATGAACCCCCAAAAGCTACTAAATGACAATTTTTTTCTTTAGTTAAGTAGCGAGTGGCTCTAGCTAACAAATTTTTGCCTAAATTCTGTAGTCGTTTGGACTTATCAACCAAAATGTATAGTATAGATCCTCGGGTCTCTGATGCATCAATGGAGTTCAAATCCTGTTTCTCAACCCAAGTTAATACCACTCCATATAGAATGTTTAGCGATGAGTTCCGTATAACATAGTGCTTCTGCGTTTTTGCTGTTGACATTAGTAATGCGAATAATCGTTTATAAAATCCCTCCAGCTGATAATTGAAATTTAAATCACTAGTTGTTTCGATAGCACTGTTTTTCCACAATTTAACCAACCCCAACCAATCTCTATTGATATCAAATTCATCAACTAACCATCTTCGTTTAGGAACCATGGATTTTTTAACTACTTTCTCATTGTCTTCAATCTGTTTACGTTTTCTTTTTGTATTTGTGAATCTTTCTTCTCCAGGAATTGATCCTTCTGCAATAATGTCGCCCATCAATACTCCAACTAACTGTTCGAGACTATTGTTCGTATAATCGTAACAACAAAGATAAGCACTTCCTATGCTCTTGTTATAAAAGAAATCATATGGTGACAGGGTAGCAATTATAACTAATGGTTTCGATAATTCCTGATTAATTGGGTTCCCGTTAGTTTCAAGTGAATTTGGTTTAGCTCCACATAATATTGATACATATTTGACTATTCCAATTTGATACATATTTCTTGAAGCTTCTGAGGTGAATATCATAACAATCTTCGACTTAGCTATTAGACTTTCGTGTTGTGGTGTTAAACCATTCGCCGTGTAAGTAGTATGCAAAACATTGTATGGCTTTTCATTACTGTAGGGGTGATTTGCCAACAACTCACCAAATTTTTGAAAAACAGTTTCACCAGTGAATAGCTGCTGTGTTGTATTATGAGATTCAGAATCAGTAGGATATACTGGGTTCAATAAAGGTGTAAGAATCAAAATGTTATCAACCTCACTGTCACGAAATTTTGAAGTAATAAATTTCTTTAAAGGTAAAGTCTCGTTAAAATCTCGAATCAATGTGATTGACTTACGATAAGCTTGTGCAGATAATTCTTGATGCTTTTTCCATAATTCAGGATAAGCAGTTTTGAAAACTTCAGGAGCTTCCTTTGCGGAGGCTTCACCATTAGGAAATATTTCTTTCCAGGTGGGTAATCGTTTCTGTAATCTTTCAATTCTTTTAAAACTTCCTGAAAGACTCTCTTCGTCGAGAATTCCATTTTCAATTGCTTTTTGCATTGACTCGATAGCTTCATTTTGCAATTTTAATTCATGGCAAACCATTACTAAGTCACAACCTGCAGATATAGCAAGTATGACCCCTTGACCCAAGCCAATTGAGTGATAAAGAGCATCCATTTCCAAGCATTCACTAATTACAAATCCATCAAATTTCAATTCTTGCCTCAATAATTGATTAACGATTATTGGAGACAAGCATGCATGAGTTTCATCAGGACTAATGGTTGGAACCCCGCAACCGGCAGCACTGATACCATCTAGATAACCCTGTTGAATCAATTTTGCAAATGGAACACTACTAAAATGACGAATTTGATCTAAAGAATCTGCCATCATCGGCAATTCTAATAAAGAATCAACAGCAGCATTTCCTATTCCAGGAAAATGTTTTCCTACTGTAAATAATCCCCCATCTTGCAAACCTTTGGCACACTTGGCACCAAATTTTGTTACTTCTTCTATTGTAGTACCAAAACTTCTTACCCCAACTAATTGATGCGATAACTTTGTGATGACATCTAAAACCGGTCCTAGTATTATCAGAAATCCTATGGTCTTCAATTCGGTAGCTATTGCCTTAGCAATCTCGTAAACCAAATCGGGATCTCTTGTTGCTGCTAGCGCCATTGCCCCAGGATATTGAGTTAAAAATTGTTCATCAAATAATGAATTCATCATGCCCCCTTCTTCGTCTATAGCAAACATTATTGGATACTTGTATCCTCCTTGACTGAAAGCAATCCATTGTAAATCTTTAATCAATTTTGACATTTGTTTCACTGACACAGCATTCTTAGACGAGAGAATCATTGACGACACCTTGTGTTCCACAATCAAATGGTATGCTTGTGGTGTGACAGTGGTACCCAGAAACCCTCCGCAGAGGAGCTGTCCCAACTTAAGGTCAGCGGTACTGGTAGACGTCATAAAAGAAACAAGTTGTTGCAGTTGATGTTTTGTAGTGCGATCGATTTGGCTGCTTAAGGAAAAACCCACATCAAAAACACACCCAAGTGAACAAGAGGATGCTATGGGTATAGGAGACCTCTGGGAGTCTCTAAAGTCCGGTTTTGAAGAGCGAGTGACATTGGATAAGTTTGTTGCTGATTTTATCGATGAAAATCAAAGACCTCCACGGGTTGCTATTGATGCCTATGTGTTTATGTTTATGCCGACCGTGGTAGGAGTTGAAGATGATATCATGTATCCGGTTCGAGGATTCATGAGTAAAGTGTTTGCATTGATTTCATTGAATATGCCATTGATTGTTGTGTTTGATGGTCGATATAAGCCGAATAAATTGAGAAACAATGAACGTGAATTTGAAGCTAGTTACGAGTTTACAATTGATATTTTTAAGAATTCGGATGTCACTAGTTATTCAGAAAACATTCCTGTTATTAATAAAGTTAAAGAATTACTTATTCAACATAAAATCGATTTTTTACAAGCACCAGGTGAAGCAGAAGCTCAATGTGCGTGGTTGCAAAAGTTTGGAATCGTCGATTATGTTATTTCAAATGATTCTGATTGTTTGGTTTTTGGAGCTACTAAAATATTACGAAATTTCAATCGCTATGAACCAGATATACTTGCTTCACCTAAAAAACTTCAAATCAAGCCTAAAGGTAAATATTACGTAACCCCAGTACATTTATCAAAAATTGAATCCATTTATGGTTTAGATACAAAGAGATTGATATTCTTGGCTGCATTAAGAGGTGGTGACTATTCATCAGGGTCAAATGGTGTGGGAATTCTATATGCCACCAAATTAGCACTTTGTGGTACTACTTACATTAAAAATCAAAAATTATCGAAAGTTGCCATAAAAGAGTTGAAAATACTGAGAAATGATAAGACCTTGTTTGAGTTGCCTGATTTTGCTTCTTTAGTTATGAATTGTTTTATATCTCCAAACTGTCAACACTTATTACAGGCTAATATACCAATTTTAAATAAAGATGAGCGTGAACGAAAATTAAGAGTAGTGGTTGATCTTTTAAATAAGACTATTCACACAAAATCAAGATTAATTTTCAATCGACTGTTTTCTGGAAATCTAACAATTGATGGAGAGCTAGTGCTTTTATACCTATTTCCCATAGTTTGTTCTGCTATATACAAGTTTCTACCGTGCTCTTTAAGCGGTGATGAAAACATTACCTGTGATTTACATATACCACAAGAATATCGAAATAGAATACCAATTGCAGGGTCGGACCAAATTACCCGTATCAATAATATCTTACCATCAAACAATGATGACATCGTAGGATATCTGCATTTGGAATATGAAAATGTCAATTGTAAATTAAAGATTAAACATCAAGTATTAATGGTAGAACGAGGTGTTAATTTAGCACAAGAATACACAATTCCACTGCACTTTGACTTTTATATCAAGTATATGATAATCAAGATTTTGAATAAGAAATACTCGACATTGGAGTCAATTAAAGATACTTTTTATATTTCGAAGTTGAAAGATGACGATGGGACTCAATTTGCTATGATTAAGTATAATGCAAAAGAGTTGTATGCTCGATATCCATCTTGTATTGAAAATTCAAGAAAAGATGCTGACATTACTGTTTCATTGACAAATTATGTTTGGTTGCCTTTGAATTTAGTGAAATTAGTAAATCCAACTTTTGTGAAAGATTATGAACAAGAGTTAGAAAGGTCGTTGAACGTCAAGCCAAATCAAAATATCACACTAGATATGTTTGAAGTCTTTCACAAATCGCCAGTAAAGTTCACTGGTTGCTTCGATGAAAGCGAACTGAAATCGAGCTGCAAGACTGGTATTAAATCTCCCACCAAGTCCAGTAGAAGTGTCACAAAACGCAAAAGATCCCTTTTACCAGGGCAGTCACTCTTGGATTCGTTTATTGGTTTGAATAAGAACTTAAAAAATCCGAGTGATATCGATGATGAAAGTCCTAAAAAGAAGTTAAAAATCAAGAGCAATGATCATGCCAAACCAAAATTGCCAAAATTGGAAGCAAACCATAACTTTAAGAATTTTACTTCTCAGTATGGTCCACCAGTCAAATTTGATTTGGATCTAGTCAACCGAAATCAAGATTTAGTCAGTGTTCAAAAGGATATCATTTGTATCAACACCGATTCATCTTCTGAGGAAAATGAAAGCGATATTGTTTTATTAAGTCATGATCCATTTGAAGTACAACACCCCACACTGGATAAAACTTGTAAATCGAATAACTTGAATAGTCAAAAAGCTGAACTGGAAGTGCTACAAGATGTATTTGGAGGATAGAGGAATGAAATACTTGATATTTATGTGTCTATTTTGTTCATTGTAATTACACCGTCACCAATCATACCCTCGATTTGTTCACTAGTGGTTTATTGTAGTTATAGCTTTATAAATCGGTATTTTTATATACAGGCACTTCAAATTGGTCGTTTTTGTATTGTAAATGTGTAACTGTTATATAAGTATGACTAATTGGCAGCCACCAGCAAAAAGAATCTATGAAGAGGATGATTTGAAGAGCTTTCGGGTATCACTTTCTTATGCTAGAATATACGAAACCATTTTCAAAGTGGTTGAGAAGGTTAGTGGTATTGATGTCAAGTCCCATATACTAGACATGAGTTTGGTGACCAAGGGTGACGATGTGAGGAAACTGGTATTAGATGCTCCTATTATTGAGCTGCTGTTAGACATTTCTGATACGAGACCCAAGAATTTTGTTGGTATATTGAATATTTTGGAACGGTTGAACCAACTCATAGATGAAACCCCACCAAAAGAAGGTCCAAGAAGATTTGGAAACTTGAACTGTCGAGTTTGGCATGATAAGGTATCTGAAGAGATTGACGATTTGCTTAGGAATAACTTGAGTTGTAAAGATGATGGATATATCGTTGAAGCTCGTTATTATCTCTCAGCATCATTTGGATCCAAAATGAGATTAGATTACGGTACTGGTCATGAATTATCTTTTGTGGCGTTTATTGGTGCCTTAATCCAAATAGGCATTCTAGTTTTAGATGAGATTACCGGACAGGATTTGCTACAAATTTTTGCAAAATATTATGATATAACAAAAAAATTAATATTAGTTTACAATTTAGAACCAGCTGGATCTCATGGAGTATGGGGGTTGGATGACCATTTTCATTTTATTTATATATTGGGTGCATCAGAATTTGTTGATAATACCCTGGCACCACCCGTTCAGCAGCTTTTAAGTCCGACAAATATCAATTATTTAAAGTCAACTAACTTATATGCTAATGCGGTTGCATTCATCTTTAAAATTAAAAGCGGTCCATTCAAAGAACATTCGCCGATAATATATGATATTCACTCTTCAGTTAGTTTGTGGAAGAAGGTTTTGAAGGGGTTGTTAAAAATGTATGAGGTGGAAGTACTTAATAAATTTCCAGTAGTTCAACATTTCTGGTTTGGTGAGGGCTTTTATCCATGGAAGGATAAGAATGGAATAAATTTACCTTACAAAGAAACTCTGGATCAACCAATTACAACTGCTAAGACTGATCAGATTCCAACTAATTCTAGTTTTATGCCCATGACAAGTGCACCTTGGGCAAGACGATGAAAATAATCAACAGTGAAAAAGGGTTGAAGAGTTGTTTATTACTGATATGCATCTTCTTATTTTGTTTTAAACTTTATTTACTATCTTGACAGATACTGGGAACTTCTCAGTCTTGCTTTGCCTAATTTCTACTAGCTTTAAAGTTGAAAGCAGAACGACACAACGGGCAAGTACTACTTCCAGAACTCTTGAACCATTTATAAAGACATGCGGCATGAAATTTGTTGGAGCATGTTGGACATACTTTTGTTGGAAGAGACAAGTCTTGATGTAAAATTGAATAACAGATGGCACAATCTTCAAATTTTGAGAAATGGAGGTTAACGTTCCTATTAAATACTTCTATAGCATCCACTATTGTTCCATCTGTATGAGAAATAATACTTTGTGTTACCATCAACCATGCTTTCCATTGTTTTTCTTTGACTCCTAATCTAAGTGGTCCCTCAACCATAACATTGCCTAAAGGGAAATCCTGAGGTAATTTAATTACCATTTCCATAGTTTGGTCGTCGATAATATATACCGATTTAACTTCTCTGGAAACTGTATTGATTTTTAATGTCATATTATCGTAACGTTTTTCAAAATCAGGTTTGGCTATTGAAACTTCATTCAAAATTTTATCAATAAGTATTGGAGAAACATACAGAGTGGTAAACTTTTCAATTCTTAATTTGAGTTGTTTATCTCTAATTGCTTTAAACCAAAATTGAACATTTGAAGCAAGAAATTTTGCAGATAAATAATACAAATGAAGTAACAAAAAATCTTGCTCCCCACGAATTGAATCTTCAGTAATCCCAACTTTCAAATCATAACTCTCGATAGATTCAAGTGAATACAAAGTATTCTTCAAAATTTTGGAATTTGTAGTAGGCACTGAATAAAAGATGTAATCAAGAAGTTTTTCAATAACGTCAGCCTCTTTCAACTGATTGATATAGTCTGATCTCATTGAATAAGTGACATCCTCAAAAAATGTAAAAATCAATATCCAACTCCATAAAAGTTTTGTAACAACTTCTGGTCTCTCGAGCTCTAGTTCATCGTATTCAAAACCAACTATATTGTCGACTAAGATTTCTGGGACCAGCACTTTCATCCTTTTCTCTTCTTCGTTCAAAGTAGATTTCCCTAATTGATATTCCACAACAAGATCCTGTTGGTCTAGAACTATCGTCTTCTTTATCATGTAAGCACAAACTCTTTGAACTGAGACAAATTCAGAATTTGAAAATAATGAGTATAATTCATCAATGTTTGAAGATATCAATTCTTTTGACCAATCAAAAGAAATATAAGCCCTCTCATTAAGTTGAAGTAATAATTGCATCGCTTGATTTTTTATTCTTTCGTCATGAGATCGAACATCTTCATTTAGCATTAAATCTATCAAATCTTCATGAATTTCGGTAAGATTGTCTGATCTTTTTAATATCAAAATCAACTTGAATGTGAAATATCTTAAATTGATGTAACTAGGGGCCAATTGGGATTGCGCTAAGTTTTCCTCAACCAATCTTATACTTAAATCAAACAAGATATTCGGCGGTGATTGCAAACAACATAACAATCCTGAACAAAGCCTAGTCAATTGTACACGAAAATTTAAAAATTTGGATTCGAAAGCGATTCCAGAATCTAAAAACAGTTCGAGGTGCTTTAATATCATCAATAGCCTGTGTGAGCTGATTATTTCATAAGGTTCATCCAAAGAAAGGAAGTTGGTACAAAGAGTTATCCATTTTAATCCATCAGTTAGAATTCTTTCTTCTCCTTTAACACCCAAAATTTCAGCAAATACATAGTTGCGAATTCTGTCGAATTTTGAAGACGAAATCAAAAATTTGCTTGCACTTTTCACTATAACAGCTAAGTCAAGTGGTCGGGATATTAATTTATTAAAATTGATTGGAATAGCTTCAAATCTTGAATTGTCTAATTTTTCAAAGAAATGGCAGAATATTAAGTAGTTTACTCTGGCAGCATAAAATCTATAATCCTCGTCAGAAGCTGAAAGTTCTACCAAATGGAAGACTAGTTGACTAACTTGATCATTAGGTTCGCCTCCATTAATGAATACTTCAATCAGAGATTCAATTTTCGAAGTTTCCATAAAATTTGTAAGTAATCTGAAAATATGTCTTCTTAATGATTGAATATATTCAAGGTCAGAGATACTTTCCAGTAAATAAACCGAATCATCAATGTACTCACCAATAAAAGCGGCTGGTAAAAGAATCTTTACATCTTGCTTCATTTCGAATGCAGTCGTTAGGAATTTACCTAGAGTGAACAACCTGCCATTCAAAACTGTAGAAGTAGCTTCAGGTAAAAGCCCTATATTCCCTTCAAGAGGGTTAGCAATCGATAAATCAATACTAGAAAGTTGTGCAATTGAACTCTTAATTAACTCCATTATTTCATTTATAGGAAAATCACCATCTAAAAAATTGATTAGATCATGAAAGTTGGTTTTTATATTGGAATTTACTGTAATATACTCAAAGAGTGATTTCCGAAAGTAATCCTTTTGTTCAGAAATCCGTTGTAAAAATAAACAAACTTGACTATCCAGTACATTGCTCCACGCTACTGTCATCACCTCTGAAGTATCTTTCTGTAAGAGTATCTCTAAGTTTATAGAAGAAGCTGAGCCTTTAATGAACTGAAGATTTTTACTTTCGCTAGAACTCAGATTTTTCAACAAATTTTCCAGAACTTTTGAATTGGTTACAAATTTGTAAGTTAATTTAGTCTCTGTTTCGTTCATATCAGCCTTCTCGGAAATCTTGTGTATATAATTTATAACGTCCAAAAATAGTTCTCTTTCATCCTCTATATTTATGTAATTCAGTAATTGAAGTAAAAACTCAGGAACTCTTTCCGGTTTGCACATTTTTAGTTTCAAAAAGAAATCATTCACTATATTTGAAGTTTTGACATTTTCAACAAAATCATTCTCTAAAACGGAGAGAAGCAAACTTATTGGAGGTTCAGTAAAATCAGCTTCAATAAAACTAGGAGAAATTTCAATAAAATCATATATATTGTCACTGATGGTACCTGAAAAGTGATTGACAAATGAGGACACAGTATGAAAAACAATCGAGAGCAGTGAAATACTAGTATCCTCTTCAATGACGTCAATTAGATTCAGAATAAATGACTGTACTCTTTCTCCAAT
Organism: Suzukiozyma pseudoglaebosa; assembly: GCA_030705115.1. NCBI lineage: Eukaryota > Fungi > Ascomycota > Pichiomycetes > Serinales > Debaryomycetaceae > Suzukiozyma > Suzukiozyma pseudoglaebosa. The sequence goes on along the minus strand of JANIWI010000035.1, from coordinate 39,772 downwards.
ATTGAACACTGAGAAATAAGTGTCAATAATTGCGAATGGAGATGATTCACACTTGACCCCTTCAAAAGACAACTCAAGTTCCGGCGTCGCAATGATTGATTTAAACTCAGATTCGAAGTCTTCATTGAATTTGTTGCAATTCAAATCAGCTATTTCTTCCGTAAGTTTTGCAATCACAGAATCTCGCCTTTTGTTATTTGGTCTTTTGGAGATTTCATCCAACGTGGTAAATAAAATAATCAGAAGATCTTTAGTTAACTGGGAAGATATTTTCAGAGAAAATAGTTTAAATGTAGAAAACATATATTCGATAGCTTTCTCCAAATAATTAAAATCAGGAATCTTCCTTAAGTCAGAGCAATTGATTTTAACCAAGATAGCATGAGCTACTTCATGGTCATTAAAATCAATAGGAGTGTTCAAGGCGTGTGATAGTCTCATGAAATGGAATAATAATGAGAAGTAAACTGGATTCAGCGAACAGTGGCCAAACTTCAAATAATCAGACACTCTGGAGAAAGCTTTACTTCCAGCATAATCCCAGAAATTCTTCTTGACTTTAATGGACCCATTTGAAAAGTTAGTCAAAGCGATCAAAGTATCCCAAAACTGTAAAATAATATTTGAATATATGACACTATTACTCGAGCTTTTCAATTTGACGTTCTTCAAAAAAGATTTAGAAACCAATTTATATAAACCATTTATGTCTTCTATTTTCTCTAAAAACTTCGTAGAATCACTATCAAAGACGCATTTCAATAGTAATAAATAAGATTTAAATAAACTCAAATTTAAAGTTTTTGGCTCAATTGAAGTCCCCATGTAATTCCAAAATGTATCATTATTAAGAACAAATTCAATTTTTGGGTCGAAATGTTGATTTCCATTCTTTATCAAATCTATTGCTTTTATAAGCATCAATATAGTGCCATTTATTATTCGTTCATATTTTAATATCAGATCAGACTCTTTAGTATATCTCTTGTCAGATAAGCTATCATTATTCTCATAAGCGATAGCTGTACAAATAAAATTTATCAATTGTTCATTAAAGATTATCCATATTTTTTCAATCTTGGATTTGTCATTTTGAAAACTTTCAAGTAATGATTTTTGAGTGGCATTACTAACAACTCGATCATTATCTAAAGTTCCCAACAACCATAGTGGTATGGAACTTTTCAAGTATTTAGCAAAAGTTTTGCCTCCCAATTGAACAAATTTTCCTTGGATTTGATGTGATAAAATTCTAACCGTTCTTGAATTATCAATAGCCAATTTTGGATACATTTGAATCCACGAAAGTATTGTTAAATCATTTTTCAAACTATCAGTTGGTTCTTCAAATAATTTAAGAAAATCATTCAAGGATTTTTCTTTTGTAATCGAGTCTCGCTTTAATAGTGATTTGAATATCACTATTAAATTTGAATCGGGAAGTATTGAAGCATCAGGAAGCGCAGTAAAGTAATTCAACGATACTTGAAACCCATTATAACCTAGATCGCCGTTACTTCGGTTTAGCTCCATACTAAGCAATTTTATTTGATACAGTTAGCAATATATTTCTACCAATTTTTCAGTTTACTCGCGATAAAATTTATATTGGCGCGAAATGACTCAAATTATATACAAATTCTATCACCAATTCTTGATGGGTAAACTATGTGTTGTAAAACTTGACCACGTCCTCTGATACTTTAACTTTATAAGGCTCGAAGTTTTTCACTTCCAAGTGGTCTTTGCTCGTTGCTCTTGATAGAGCAACATATATTTGGCCCATTTCAAAAGATTTTGTAAGATCAATTCTCAACCGATCTATTGTTTGACCTTGAGCTTTATGAATGGACATTGCCCATGCTAAAATGATAGGTAATTGTCGTCTTGATAACTCTTCATCATTCCTGGTTGATCCATCAATTTTGAATTCAAAGGGTTCAACAAACAAAGGAAGATCCATATATTTTGGTCTTTTAAAGTTAACAATTGGATATGCAAGTGAAGGTTCGCCTTGAGAGGCAAGTAGACATAATTTTCGAAAAACAGAAATACGTGTAAGTGGAACAACTTTATTAAACATCTGACTTTCAGATTCAGTCCAGTCATCGGTGCAACCTATCCTTCTTGATAGTAATCTAATTTCTTGAATAATTTTGGGATCATCTAAATCGTCACCATAAATTTCAAAAACTTTAACCCAAAGTTCTTTAGTTAAAAAAAATAGTATAGTTCCAATAGATCCATTTACAATTTCGTCGGTATTTTTCAAATACATTACTTGAGCTCCTTCTTTTAAAATTAATTCTTTTTCACACATTAAATTATCTAGTTGTTTCAAAATTTCTGGTCTACCATCTTTAATTTGAGAATCGATAGCATTGAAAACTTTAATTGGACCACTTAATTGTTTCATTCTTGATAAATTAGCATTTTTAACTTCTTGTCTAGTTGGAAATAATTCGGTTGGTTCAATTCCATCTGCATAAGAAACTTTACGAGATAATTGTTTAAATTTTACAGTTATTTCATTCGTTAAACTACCAGATCTTAAAGCGTTCAACATTGTAATTAATTCATTGTCACCTTTTTGTCGAAAAACTTTTGTTAATACGATTTTTTTATCAATAACTGAATTCCAACTCTTAGCTTGAAAGCAATAAGTTGGTTTAGAACCTTTACAGACTGGGGGTAATTGGAAAAAATCTCCAGTACAAACTAATTGAATTCCTCCAAATGGTTTTTTATTTCCTCGTAATAATTGGCCAATTTCATTTAATTTATCAAATAAAATTCCATCAATCATAGAGATTTCATCAATAATTAATACTTTTAAAATTTGCCATCTTCTTAAAACAGTTCTATTTCTCTTGATCCTTTTACTTATTTCTAAAGCACTACCAGATCCTATCCCAATTCCCAAATATTTATGTACCGTTTGACCATTAATATTACATGCAGCCATACCAGTTGATGCAGTTACTCCCATATTATTACCATGAATGATTCTTAATTTTTCCACCAATTTTTTCAAAACTACTGATTTCCCCGTACCAGCACTTCCAGTATAAAAGATATTTTTTCTTGATTCGATTACTTCTCGTATAACTAAAAGTTGTTCATCACTTAAATTAGTGGAATTTCTACTTGAAAGATTTTTGCTTGTATTCAATGTAGTAGATACGACGGTTTTTTGTGCTTTTCTTGGTTGACCGCTAAAATTATCGGTAAAAAAATTTGATCTTTTTAATGATTTATCTTGATGATTATCATTTTCAGTGATTTTATTAAATCTATTACTTAAACTGGGATTTAAGAAATTTTCCACCTCAAAAGAAGTATCGGGACTTTCATTTTCTTCGAATTCATCATCAACAATAATTGTATTTAAAAATGAATTAGATCTATTCAAAAATGAATTGTCTTTAAAATCGCTGGTCTTCAAAACTGAATTGCATTTCAAAAAGGAATCGCCTTTATTCAAAAAAGAATCGCCTTTATTCAAAAAAGAATCGCCTTTAGTGATGACTTTATCATCGCCTTTAGTAATGACTTTGTCATCACCTTTATTATCGCCATTATCGCCATTGTTAAATGAATTGGCTTTATTCAATGTGTGATGTTTGATGGTGGGTGATTTAAATGGATTATTCCCCAGATTTGAGCATCCAAAAAACCCAGCTAATGTACTCTGACCCTTCAGCAACGTCGGCTTGCCAAACTTACCCTGCTTTGTCCTAATACTCATCAGCTTGTGACTAATAAATGTAAAAGGTTTGATTTTGCAGCACTTGGTTTTTGTTAACTAAAAATATAAAAAATCGTTTGTTTACAAAAAATCTAAAAAAACTGCGCGCGCGCGTTACCTGGTGATCAAGAAAAAAAGTATTAGCAGATTACACCAAAACCAAACTTCACTCAAATTCTATAGCCATCCACCAAACAGGGATAATCATAAAGAATAAAAAATATATATCTTGTACTTATTATTTTGTACTTATTATTGGTATTGTCATTAAAATCAATTTCTCTCTTGTTAATCATTTTTCACATGCGACTAAAAAAAAATTCAATTTTTCCTGATCAAATTTTAAAAAAAATTGGATCGCCTGCATATAGTCCGCTAAGGTTCGCATAACCGAGATCATTAGATCCATAGAGAAATCAATGTATGTTACATGGTGATTGTTTAAAGAAGATAATTTAGTCATATATCATCCGGGATTTTTTGGTACAATACGGTCGCTTCTGTTTAAGCTACTATGGCAAATGAAAAGCTGACTCGCAAATTCTCAACTACCGATACTGTTACAGCTAAACCGAAATCCAGTGGGTTACTACATGGTCTTAAACGATTGGGGAAATCAAAGAGTATATTAAACTTTAATCAGGTAGATGGTGTTAGAAGACCTAATCACATTAATCATGATAATAATAATAATAATAATAATGTTGATGATCATGATCAATATCATGATCATGATCATATAATTGTTGATGATGATGTAGAAGGAAATTTTGACGATGTCGATAATGAATCATTTCATGCCATTCGGTATGAAAATGCTCCCGAACTAGAAGAACCGGTTCAAATAGGTCAATTACCTTTAGGGATAAATACTCATTCTCATTTATTGGCTGGATCCACAAGTGATACCTCTAATAGATCAAATTCTATCGAGCTTGGTCATGATTACAAGCTGTCGGGTGTTGACCAAGATGATGAGGATAAATTCAATTTCAATAAGAATGTATATAAAGGTGATGATGATTATAATATGAAGTCACGAAGTCATACTTTTGAAAATAGATCAAGTCACATTTTCAGTTCTCCTAGTTTAAATCGAAGCTTTTCTTCTTTAGATCCAAAATCAAGACATTCAAGTACAAGTGATATTAATAAAATTGAAGACCAAATTGATTTGTATCATGATTCAGTTATTGAAAAAACTAATTCAACAAAAACCAGTGTTTATAATAAAAATGAAGCAAAGATTAATCGAAGAACAAGTAGTATTGAGTATTTGAGGAGTGTGGGGGGTGTTTCCAATGGTAGTTCCAACCAGCTGTCTTCAATTGAATCGTCAAAATTGGCTTCAGTCGGCTTAAATCTAGCTGGTTATGGATTAACCGATGATTTAATGCCTCCACCTTCTTCAAAAGCATTTAAAAAATTTACTGAAAATCAACCTTATTATAATCATAATTTGAAAAGTTCTGTCCCTCGAGATATGAATAGTGAATCTTCTGGTGAGCTTTGGAAGAATCTTCAATCAAGAACTAAACTGATCAGTTCAATCAAATCAAATCAAACCTTGGTTCTGCTGCACCCAGTTCAGGCATTTGCTGCTGTGGCTTACCAAATGCATAAAATGCCCGATGCAGATGTTGTAGATCAACTATTTGAACGGCTTCTTTCTATAAGAGTGTTCCCTGGTACTGCTGTCAAAACTTTACGAGAGCAACCAACTAGAAGAAAGTGGGAATTATTATTAAGAGAACATGAAACCAATACAGGTTTTGATCTTAAAACATTAACGAAACAAGTCACAGCAACAATTCATACCCAACGAAAAGATCGTAAACTGATACCGCTGGAATCTGATCCTGCTAATAATACCATTTCTAGAATAGAAACTTCCTCTACCACAGTATCTAAAAATACGGGGAGTAAATCGATAGATTCTTTAGAAGAATCAAGTAATAGTCTTGAAGGAACTCGAAAAAGACAAAAATTAAAAGATGGAACCCCAGAATGGTTTGTATCAAGGATTATGCAAAATAAATTGAGTGTTAAAGATTTTAAGAAATTAGAGAAGAAATTGTCTGATAATCACAAATCATCAAAGACCTCGGTTTCGTGGGCACAATCTTTCAATGAAGCACAAGGTGAAACTGCCTTATCTGTTGTTCTATCGCGTATTAGCAAAAAGAGTATCAAATCAAATGAAGAATTGGAACAAGAATTCATTATAGTTAAATGTTTAAAGCATATAATTAATTGTGAAAGGATGGAAGCAAACTTTGAAAGATTTACTTCTCAGGTCAATAAACCTCATATAATTAAAGCAATTATCTTTTCATTGATTTCACCACGAATAGCCACTAAAAAATTAGTATTTGAATTGTTAATTTTTTTATCATATTATCGAGAGAAGGAATTTTTACAGTGCATCTTGGACAGCTTTGAGAACTTACAAGATTTGGTGGGAGCTTTTGTAAGATTTCAACCATGGTTGTCTTGTTTGAATTCTTCTTTGGATCAGTTTTATGCTAACGTCGATCATCTAGGCTCTGAAAGTTCATTTAATGATTATGTTTTGACATCATTGTTACTTATTAACTCCATAATAGAAGGTACTTCTTCTCCAAAAAAAAGGATTATATTGAGACGCGAATTTGAAGATTCCGATATTTCTGGAGTATTCAAAAAGCTACAAATACTCAATAACGTTAGGCTTAATGAAGAAATTGAAAAGTATGAAGATTATGCTGAGGACGATCTAGCAAATATCTCAGAATTTGCGATCACAATTGACCACTCCAATGATTCGGAACTAGAATTGATTCCTTTGGAGTATTTATCTAATCAGCTTACTGAACAGTATCTGTCATCTTCTTCTTCATCTGATCAAGATGGTGAGATGCATGTAAAATCAATCTTCAATAGGTTGATCTCCATGAAGACCCTTGGGAAACCTGTTGAAGAAGTTGATAAACAATTATACTTAATTGACTTAATTATCCAACAAATTGTCTCTGGCTCATCTGTTGGTTCTGAACCAAATCCTGTTCTCAACAGTGCAATACAGAGATTGATGGATAGATTATCAACAGATGACACCGCAAGAAGAGCAATAATGGAAGCAAAAGCATTGGAACAAAGAGTAAGAGAGTTGGAAGATGAGAGGCAACAACACACAACTGATGCAGAGTATCCTGATGAAAATTTGGTTTCAAGATTGAAAATAGAATTACATAGTAGTCACAGCAAATTGCTTAATCAAGAAAGACAACTTGAAATTTTAAAGGAAAAAGTTCGTAAACTAGAAAGCAATCTTGGACCATCTCATAAAGAGTCTTCAGTTTCATCTACAAATCTGATACATCATTCATTCTCGAAAACACAATTTCGTGGAGAATTGGAAAATATTTTACAAAAAAAGTCAGTTGCAAATCAGGATGGTATAAACAGTGAATATAGTGAGAACAGTAGTTCGGTACTAAGAAAGCATGCCTTGGCATCAATGAGATCACAAGTAGGTTTAGTCAAACTATTAGAAGCAGATGAAAATTCAGAAACTTCTGAAAGGAAATATTCTGATCAGTCTCTAAGATCATCAAATGATGAATCAGTTCACAACCCAACTCACTCCAATTCAGAACCTTTAGCACATAAGCGATTTGTATCCAGTGAATCTTACGATAGAACACCAATTCTGGACGACTCATCTTCACAATTATTGAAACAAAAAAAGAGGAAATCAAAGGAGGCTTATAAGCATGGTAATATAGATTCAAAAAAACCTTTACCACCTTTACCACCAATCCCAGGGTATTTGTTGGAAATACAAGCTGCTACTCGTGTTGAAATATCTGATGATGAATACACTAATGAGAACGACAATAATGTTGAAACAAAATCTTCTGATTTGACAGGTAATCAAGAAATAAAAATAATTCCTAATAGCCCAGGTTCTAATGACAAATCTAATCCCAAATCCACAGGAACTAGAAAGATAGAGAAAACAAAATCCTGTGAAAAGAATCATCTTGAAGATAAAGATTCGAATCAGGAACATGACATAGAAGCAACAGACAGTGAATTTCAATTCATTCCGGCTACTGACTCAAAGAATGATAAAGTCAATTATTCAGGTGCATCACCTCCTCCTCCACCTTCTGCTCCTCCGATTCCACTGTTCTTGAAAAGTGTAGAATCAGCCGAATCCTCAAACCCACCACCACCGCCTCCTCCTCCTCCTCCTCCATTACCTAAATTTATGTCCCATTGTACTGATGGTGAACCAAATTCTTTGTCTACAGGTCCTCCACCTCCTCCTCCACCTCCTCCTCCACCACCAGTTCCACATTTTATCAAAAGAACAAATAGCGAAATCGGCTCATCAAGTCCCACTCCTCCTCCACCTCCTCCTCCAGTTCCACATTTTATTAACAGAACAAATAGCGAAATCGGTCCATCAAGTCCCACTCCTCCTCCTCCTGCTCCACCTCCACCTCCAATGATGTCTAGCTTAAGCAATAGTGGTAATAATTCAGCTATAGCTTCGCCTGATGAAAGCGTTAACAATGATAACGTGAATAACTTAGACGAAGATTTATTCAAAAATGAACTTACAAGCAATATAATGTGCGTGCGTCCTAAGAACAAACTTAAGCAAATGCATTGGGATAAAATTGATAACATAGAGAGAACGTTTTGGACTGATGTGGAACATAATGTTTTGTCTGATAGATTGTTGGAGAAAGGTATTCTTGAGGAAGTCGAAAAAGTATTTGTTGCTAAATCTTCAGCTATGAAGACTAGGAAGAAAACAACAGAAGACAAAATTGAAGTACAAAACAAACTATCATTTTTACCAAGAGATCTAGCTCAACAATTTGGAATCAATTTGCATATGTTTTCTAATTTAACTCCTGAAGAATTTGTTCATCAAGTATTACAATGTAATGAAGAGATTTTAGCCAATATAAGTGTTTTAGAATTTCTCAATAGTGATGTATTAAGTGAAATCAATGATTCACTACTAAGAAAATTCAAACCATACTCAACAGATTATAGCATTCCTGAAAATCACAATAAACCACCTATGAAAAACCCGGTGGAGTTAGACAAACCTGATCGAATTTACCTTGAATTATGTTTCAATTTAAGACATTATTGGAAATCAAGATCTAGGGCAATCTTGTTAACTCAAACTTATCAAAAAGATTATCTAGATTTAGTCAAAAAAATTCAATTGATTGATGAAGCCAATAAAAATTTAAGAAATTCAGAGAGTTTGAAAAACGTACTAGGAATCATAAGGTCGGTGGGAAACTTCATGAATGATCATTCTAAGCAAGCTATGGGATTTAGATTAGATACATTATCACGTTTAAAGTTTATGAAGGATGAAAAAAATTCAATAAACTTTTTGCATTACATTGAGAAAATAATTCGAAATGAATTTCCAGAATTTGGATCGTTTGTGGATGAATTAACTAGTTTACAAGTGATCCAAAACATATCGATTGAGCAATTAGACAATGATTGTAGAGAGTATGAGAGAACGATTAATAATGTTACTAGTTCCATGTTAAGAGGTAATTTAAGTGACACTGGTACATTTCATCCAGATGATAAGGTTTTATCTGTTTTACAATCGCCTCTTGAAAGAGCCAAGACCAAGAATACATTATTGCAGATGCATTGGTCTAAGACAATTGAAGAATTTTTATCATTAATGGAATACTTTGGTGAATCTTCACAAGATAGTCAAAATAGAAACAATTTTTTCAATAAATTTGTATTATTTATCAATGAATTTAAGCAAGCTCATATTGAAAACATTCAAAGAGAGGAAGAACAGCGTGCTTATGAAGCCAGAAAAAGAATGATAGAAGAATCAAAAATGAATAAGCATTGCAAAAGAAATAGGTCCAGATCTAAATCATCTTCTACATTTGTTCAACCAGATATCTACGAGAAAAATGAAGATAAATCAGATCAAGAAGACAAAGGTGATGATAAATCTCAAGATCATGAAAATGCTAGCATTAATTCTAAAGATGATGCTATTGATAATTTATTAGAGAAATTGAAATCGAGTGCACCATCGACGTCTTCTAGTTTACGAGAAAAGCGTCGTAGAAGACGTAGTCAAGTCTTATCCATGAATTCGTCTTCTCAAGTCGATTCACAAGTAGCTCAGTCGATAATTGAAGATGAGCCATTATTAACTCGGGAATATGAAAGTGTAAATACGTTAAAAAGAAGATTGACTAATAGAAAAAATTTATCTGAATCAGATCAAAATAAAGAAAAAGATGATGAAGTTTATTTACGGGCTAAAGCAATGTTGAATCAATTAAGAAAAGATCTGGTTATCACTAAAGAATCAGCTTTAGCCAACAAACAAGAAGCCATCGAAACATGAAACAACAAACAAGAGACACGAACAAACAGGAAACAAGCGACAAGGTAAAACACCAATAAAACACAGGAAATGTCAGCAAATAACCATGAAACGAGATAAATTTTACTAGGAACTTGGATGATGAACTAGACACCAACCCAGGAATTTTGAAATATCCATCAAATCCTAGCGATCTGTAGAGATCTATATATCGAACTATATAGTGAGCTCAATTGTATACCCCATATGTATAATATGAACAATTTAATAATAATAATAATAATAATAATAATAATGATAATAAATCCAATCAAATTGGCCAACATCATACTTATGTAATATAACGAACCTAGTTACATATCATATTTAAAAGCCATTATATGAATGGTTTTCCAATATTTATGGTAACATAATAAAGTAAAAAGTTAACTAAAAAATAAGTTATCAATACTCTTTGTTCTTTTTTTTAGCTATCTCAGAAACAATGAAGTCTAGTGTTTATCTAACAGAAAGTTGGCTTGACTACAATGTTATCTTTAATATGGGACCGAGTCAAATCAATTCAATAATCTTTGAGTCAATTTTGACTCTAAACATTGGTTGAAAAACTAGTGCGATGAGATGAGGTTAATTCAAGTATGGTAAATAACTTTTATACACGAATAACGAGGTATAAGGGTTGTATATCTTAACAATTGCTTGATTCATTGTATCAATATGTAAGAACTGTCTACTCTTTTTTTGAAATTGGGTGAAAACTCATTCAGTTTCCTGTATATTTTTTAAACGATTGAATTTTTAATTGTAGCAATTGAGTTTGTAGTGCGGAAGTATTGAAGTATTGAAGTATTGACATCTTATTCACCAAAATGCTAAGACTCTCTCATTCGGTTGGTATAAGATCGATTAGACACGAGTTAGCTCGCAGTATCAGAGGGTTTACCTCCAGTTCGATTTATAATGAGGCAACCATCATAAGTGGTACTAGATTGGCCAAAAGCTTACGAGATGATATATCTACTAAGGTAGTTGAATATAACAAAGTCAATTTCCCCGATTTGTATAAATCAAAGACAACTATTGAGTTTCAAGATTTGAAATTCAAACCAAATTTAACTATCATTCAAGTTGGTGATAGACCTGACTCTTCAGCTTATGTTAAAGCAAAATTGAAAGCAGCTAAATCAGCAAATATCGAATCAAAATTGATTAAATTGGAAGAAAATATTGGTCAAGATGAATTAATTGAAATCATTGATGGATTAAATAAAGATCCAAAAGTTAATGGGATCTTAATTCAGTTACCTATACCTGCAGACTTAGACGAATCTTTAATCACTGAACGTGTAAGTACTGAAAAAGATGTTGATGGATTTGTAAGATACAATATTGGAGAATTATCTAAAAAAGGTGGCTCTCCTTTGTTCAAACCTTGTACTCCAAATGGATGTATTGAATTAATTAAACAAACTGGTTTAGTTTTAAAGGGAAAAAATGCTGTCGTTTTAGGTAGATCTGATATTGTTGGTACTCCAGTTGCTGCCATGTTGAGAAATGAAGATTGTACCGTGACAATTTGTCATAGTCATACTCAAAATTTACCAAAAATTGTAGCTCAAGCTGATATTGTTATTGCCGCAATCGGAAGCCCTGAGTATGTTAAACAAGATTGGATTAAACCAGGTGCAGTTGTCATTGATGTTGGTATCAATTACAAATATGTTGATGGTGTTTCAAGATTAGTTGGTGACGTCGATTTTGCCAATGTTATAAAAACGGCTGGATACGTTACTCCCGTCCCAGGTGGTGTTGGTCCTATGACTGTTGCCATGTTGTGTCGTAATGTTTACGATGCTGCCATCAATCAACAAAAAAATGCTCATCACCATTTTTTCAAACCTCTTCCACTTGATATTAAAGATCCAGTTCCTTCTGATATTGCAATTTCAAGGGCTCAAAAACCAAAGAAAATCACTCGTGTTGCCAATGAATTAGGTTTGTTGGATAGAGAATTGGAACCATACGGTCATTATAAAGCAAAAGTTGATCCGAAATTAGTGATGGAAAGATTAGACGAACAAACTGAAGGTGACGTTTCTCTCAAAGGAAATTATGTTTTGGTCGCTGGTATTACCCCTACTCCTTTAGGTGAAGGTAAATCAACAACTACTTTAGGTTTAACTCAAGCTTTAGGTGCACATTTAGATTACAATTCAATTGCCAATGTTAGGCAACCATCTATGGGTCCAACTTTTGGTGTTAAAGGTGGTGCTGCTGGTGGTGGTTACTCACAAGTTATCCCTATGGATGAATTCAATATGCACTTAACTGGTGATATTCATGCTATTTCAGCAGCTCAAAATTTGTTATGTGCTGCTGTTGATACTAGAATGTTCCACGAATATACATCCAAATCAATCTCTGGTTTTTACAAAAGATTAGTTCCAGCTAAGAAAGGAGTTAGAAAGTTTACTCCATCGATGTTAGCCCGCTTACAAAAATTAGGGATTAACAAAACCAATCCAGATGATTTGACTCCTGAAGAAATTGAAGAATTTGCTAAATTAAATATTGATCCAAATTCAATCACCATCAAAAGAGTGGTTGATTGCAATGATAGATTTGTAAGAGAAATTACTATTGGTGAAGGTAAAAATGAAGCAAGCAAATTCCCTCCAAGAAAATCAGGATTTGATATTACGGTTGCATCAGAATTAATGGCCATTTTAGCTTTGTCTACTTCTTTGAAGGATTTGAGAGAAAGGGTTGGAAAAGTTGTTGTTGGTACTCAAAAAGATACTGGAGTTGCCATTACTGCAGAAGATATTGGCTGTGCTGGTGCAATAACTGCCTTGTTAAAAGATGCTATCAAACCAAACTTGATGCAATCATTAGAAGGTACACCAGTTTTTGTTCATGCCGGTCCATTTGCTAATATTTCCATTGGTGCCTCATCAGTCATTGCAGATAAATTGGCTTTGAAATTGACATCTCCTTCAAACCCTATCAATAGTGGTAAAAAGGGTTTTGTTGTTACTGAAGCTGGTTTCGATTTTACCATGGGTGGAGAAAGATTCTTCAACATCAAATGTAGAACTTCTGGCTTGAAACCAGATACTGTCGTTTTGGTCGCTACTTCAAGAGCTTTAAAATTGCATGGTGGAGCTCCAGATGTTAAACCAGGTCAAGCATTACCAAAAGAATATGTGACTGAAAATTTGGACTATTTGCAAAAGGGTTGTGCTAATCTCGCTAAGCAGATTGCAAATGTTAAACAATTCAATGTACCAGTTGTGGTTGCTATCAACAAATTTGAAACCGATACCAATGCTGAGATAGAATTAATTCAAAAGCTTGCACTTGAAGCTGGTGCTGATTTTGCTGTTCCATCTGATCATTGGGCTAGAGGTGGTGCAGGTGCTTTGAACCTTGCCAAGGCTGTTGTTGAATCTGTTAAACTTTCTCAACAAACTCCACAAGAATTTTTATATGATGTCAATGATACTGTCGAAAATAAATTGAAATCAATTGCAACTAAAATGTATGGTGCTGCTGATATTGAGTTATCACCATTAGCTAAACAACAAATAGAAACCTATACTCAACAAGGGTATGACAAATTACCAATCTGTATCGCCAAAACTCAATATTCTTTATCTCATGACCCAAGTTTGAAAGGGGTTCCTACAGGCTTTACTGTTCCAATCAGGGAAGTTAGATGTTCAGCTGGGGCTGGATATTTGTATGCCTTAGCTGCTGAAATTATGACTATTCCCGGTTTACCAACTCACGCAGGATTCATGAATGTCGAAGTGAATGAGGAAGGAGAAATTGAAGGGTTATTTTAAATCTTTCAAAAACTAGAGACACATACACACAATATTATCTTTAATAACTTTATAATTTAGTTAAATGTATACTAATCATTTTATAGACAAGCATTGTCGAAAATATATAAAATTCATATTCAATCCAATTTCGAAACCAAGTATAATCAAAGCTATCAACCCCTTATTTGAATACTTCAGAAAGATCTTTATCTCCGTTGGCAAAATCATAACTTTTACCGAAGGTAGAAGAAGCATCGAGAATGTTAAAAATGACTTTGGCGACATCAATTCTGTCTACCGATCCAGAATCATCATTGATATCCTTGACTAGTCGAAACTTTTCTTTACCTTCACCATTAGTCAATCTAGTTGGCTTCAAGATTGTGAAATCTAATACTTCTTTGAATTCATTGATTAAAATTCGATCAGCATAGTGCTTAGCAATATAATAATCTCTAATTTGACTTGAATCGATGAACTCTCTTCTGTCCGCATGAAGAGCACTGATAAGAATGTATCTCTTAGAATTAGCCTTAACGGCAGCTTCAAAAGTTTTAACGGCAGCATCTAAATCGATTCGAAGTAAATTTTTACCACCTGATCCTGCGGTGAATACAACAGCATCATGCCCGTTGATGGCTTTGGCTAAATCATCAACAGAAACATCGTCCAACAGTAATTGCGTAGTTGATACATTTGCATTACCTGTAATTGATTTTATTGTTGAAGCTTGATCCTCATTTCTGACAACTGCTGTCGCTTTATACGAGGAATTCCCAAGCAATTTCATCAAATGCTTACCAATATTACCATGTGCTCCAAATACAATTACGTTCTTCACCATTGTTTCTACAAAGTATATTTAAAGGAGTAGTAATACTAAAAGTTCAATATAACTGACACATTTGATAATACTGCATACAACATTGATTACTATTTGAAGTATAATACATTCGAATAAACTACAACTATAGAACTAAACTAGCTACTTACCATCAAATGATTAAAAATCAAAGACTCATCTAGAGTCTATATCTATCAAAGACCATTAATTATTTCTGAGTAGCTGAAACTGGAGTTGACAGTTTATTAGTTGATGCAATGGGGGATGTTTTATTATAATGCTTAATATTGTGAGCGTTAAAATTATTCGTTAATTTTGAATCGGTATAGTTACTTCCGGTTCGACTATCATTATTGTTGTTGTTATTGTACAATTGTGTTGTTGATGTGTTTGGTTGTCTCGTTGCATTTGGTTGCTGGGAATTTAACTGTGGTGATGTATTTGCTAATCCATGACCAGGATTATTAAGATTATAGTTAGAATTTGGTAGTTGATTTGGACTTTTAGATAAAGGCTGATGTGAAATTTGGCGTTGACCGTTTAAACCAGTTCTCATACTTGTTTGTGGTGATTGGGAAGTATTATTTTGCAATTGGGAATTCTGAGATTGTCTACTAGATTGTTGCAAGGTTCTTAAACGAACCTGTTGTAAATAAAGCTGTTGTTTTTGATGAACAGCATCTCTAAGTAAACCGTAAGATTTTGATAATAACATTGATCCAAATCTAATAGATTGAGTATCATCACTAATACTATTCAATTTGGATGGATCAAGACCAAATGGATCTAAAACACCTTTTTGAGTTTCAGACAAGTCATTATCAAATTTCCAACGAGAATCAAGTCTAGTAATGGCATCAATCCTTGAATCGTACACATTCGGTATAGTCATACTTGCAACTTTCAGGTCATCATTATTATCATTGTTATAGTTGTTGTTGTTGTTAGCATCAGCAGCTATTTCATAATTATTATTACTACTATAATTATCGTTAAATTTATTATTATCATTATCATCATCGTCATCATCATCATTAAAGTTTAAAAATTCATTAATTAATTCATTAGGTCTCTGTAGTAATGATCTTCTATCAACAAAAATTCGATTATTTCTACCTAACCGTTTTCTTAATCGGAATATTGGATCTGACAAAGGATACTCTTCAATTTCGTCTGTTTGAATCTGACCATAGCCATTATTGTAAGTATTGTAGTTACTGGATTCAATGTTTGATAATAATTGGGCTATATATCCAACAGAATCCTGATTCTTATATTTATCTTTGCCATGCTGTAATAATGAAGATAGATGTGGAAATGCTTTTGATGGAATCAATTCACCATTCGAACCTCTTAAAGTTTTAACTCCTGGTAAGGCTTTCTTGCCGTCTTCAAGAATCTTTTTAACAGACTCATTTAAATAATTCGTTGTGTTTATTTGATGATAATTAGTAGCAGCTATGGATGAGTAAGGAATGTGACTTATTTCTTTATAATTTTCATTATTGGTAGTAATGTTGAAATAGGGTTGATAAGGATCATCAGTAAGATTGATATAACCTTTATCTTGCTCTTTGCGTTTTCTTAATTTTTCCATTACAGCACGTTTGATTGTCTCATCTTTTTCTTTTAATACTAATGAAACGGTGACAAGATCCATATCTGGAATTTTGGATGGAGGTAATTTCACATACGGTTGTGATGAGGATGAAGCTTCTTGTTGGTTTTGAACTAAAGATTGCTGCTGTTGTTGTGTCGATGATTGTTTATTGACATTTGTATTGTTTGTGCCTGATATAGCAACGGATGATTGTTCTCGGGAAGATGCACGTTTTTCTTTTTTATTGTTAAAATCATCGTCATCTTTAACTTTGATAACCTTTTTACGTTTATGAGGATAGAACAAATGATCATCGCCTTTAATACCAACTGATCTTTTCAAAGACTTAGCCTCAACACGTAATTTGAATATTTGTTCGTCACATTCAAAATTTTTCAATTTCAAAATTTCCCGTTGTGCTACATTTAAAATTATATCACGAGCTGATTGCAACGATTTTTGTAATAAACGAATTCTTTCGGCACTTAAAGTATCAGCTCTTCTAGTTTTACGAGCTTGACGAAATTCACGTCTTCTAAAACAAATGTATGGATCAGCATCATTATCTTTTTCATTGGCATTTGGATCTTCAAATTTCAAACAAGGTTGAATTAATTTACCTTGTCTGGCAATTTTTCTTGGTTTCCAATGATTGTAAACTTTCTCACCAAATAAAGATAATAATTCTGGGATTGATTTTATATTGTTATAATCAGATTTATCAAATATAGTTACAAAAGGATTCCAATTCAATTCTTGAGATAATTTTTGTTTCAAAGTAAAAGTTGATAAATAAGAATAATTTGGATTGAAGTTATTCGATTGTTTTTCATTTTCATTAAATTCTTGTAAAATTATTTGAGAAATTTCTTTGAAACTTAATATATTCAGAGGGTCAATTGATAAAAAAGGTTGTTTTTGTTCAATAATTTTTTCAAATTTATCAACGATCATTTCAAATTCTATTTCCGAACAAGGGTTATTAAGGAATTTTTTATTCATTGAAATTAAAAATTGATCATCTTGTTCATCCATATTATATTCAACACTAACAGTATCTTCTATAGTCGCCGAGAATTTAATATAACTTTCAGGTTGAATAAATTTTTGATCATTATAATATTTTGAAGCTTCAGGCCATATACCTGAAGCATCAGGAGTTGGGATATATAAAGAATTTTGATCATTATCTTTTTCTTGATCAATTTTTTTCGAATTTAACAATGCTTTTGTTGCCGCATTTATAACTTGTTGTAAATGAATTTCATCTTCTTCATTTTTATCAACCCCGGTTTCAAATGTATGTAAATCTCGTTGTTGAGTTGGTTGATTTGAATTATTTAAATGATTGATTTGACTTGGCTCTAAATCATTTGTCTCCGATAAATCTCGTTGTTTATAAATTACCAAAGGTTGTTTAACCGAAATTTTTCGTTGCCTAAATCGAGCATTTGAACTATGAGATTTAGCATTACTGGATGTTTTTGCCGGTAGTAATGCCATATCAAAATAGCAAATTTAGGTAATAATATACCTATTTGATATCGACTATCTTTAATTAATTTCTACTTCAATATGATCGTTAATGGGTATTTGGGGGTCGTACACTCTAAACTTTCTATTGGTGCGTGGATCTTATAATTTTGGTGTAAAGGTTTTTCTGGTGTTGAGGTGTTTTTTTTGTTGTCAATCGACTGGGATGAAAATGAATGACACGACAAACCAACGATTAAACCAGGTATAATCAGCAAAAAAACGAGCTACACGATATATTCAATGGTGTAACGGCACTTGTATACCTTCAAAATCCCAATCAGCAATAAAATATCCCCTATAAACCTAAGATATTTCCACCTCTAACTAATCTCAACAACAAAAGAAAAATTTTCGCCCCCGAATAAAAAATTATAAAAAATATTTGTTTGGTCAGTCATGTGATTAAATCGTAAAATAATTCTTCGTTACCAAAACACTAACATTAACTAGGATTAACTAGCAATAATTAGTATGAATTAGAAATAACTAGTACTAACTAGTACTAACTAAAATTAACCAGTATTAACTAGCAATAACTAATACCAACTAGTAATATTTAGTAACAAGTAGTAATAATTAAAAATAACTATTAAAATACCTAGTAATAGGATAGGTATATATTAAATTTGTTGTAGAGTATTTTTGTTTTGTTATTTTTGTTTTTTTCATATATGCTGGACTGATTTGAAGAGCTTAGTTAATTGGTTTTATTTGCATACAAAAAGTTTTTGATGGATTATAGTTGGTGATTTTGCTTGTTGGGTTTTCCATAAAATTTGAAGTTAGTATGACTTCAATTATTCATTTATAGTGTTTTTGCATATAATGAGCAAAAAAAGAACTTTGGCTCATTGACATGATATTAAAGTTCATTGAAGTTCTTGTAGTTTAGACGCAAGTTGGTAATGTTTACTTATTTGAATCACCAAGACTTTTGATATTAACTAAAGATGAAATATTTTCATAAGATTCATGACTCTTATAAATCAAATTGTGAATGAATTGCTTGAAATATTTTATTTGTAATTTGTTACCGTTTCACATATTTTATTGTATGGATAATTGGGATTTTTCATATTCTCCATCCATCATCGCGTCATGTTTAGTTCAAAACTTTGGGGATAAAATTTGTCAGGAAGACTAGCAGCAGTTAAATGATTTTTGACATCCAGCGTTCTAGTCTGACAACCTTGATTTTGTTGTAGGAATATCAAATAAATTATCCCAAATTTGTCCTTCTGCACTTTGTAGCATAATTACAAAAATTCCTGTATAAATCCCATCACTTAATTATGTACATGGCTAACATTGAAAGTGGAGGTAAAAGAGAAGATTCAATCAGAAATACTAACTATCAATAGATAAAACTGAATCAGCTCAGCTATGATTATATTTTTGTCTTTTATTGTATTGTATTGATTTAATTTAATTTATTTTACTTTGTTTTATTTTATTTGTAACCTTTCGACACGATTACACCAGTGTATAGTCTTGATAGCAATCGCCCACCTTCTCTGAATGTATTTTGCAAACTATGACTGGTATTATATAGTTTCCAATGCATTTGTTGTCGACATATACATACAAGTCGATCTTATTGTAGGTTTTTAGTTATTTTTATCGGGAGTACAATTCTCAGTTAATGAGAATTGCTGCAAAAAAAATTCAAATTTGGTTTAATTTTTGAGAGTTTTCATAAAATTTGTGAAAAATTAGAAAAGTGTAACTCCAATGTGGTTTTAAAAGAAATAGAACAGTTAAATTGTTAAAATTTTTTCAATTTAAGCGTTAAATTATCAACTAGTTATGTCACTGTGTAACCAAAAATTATAATCAAGTTTTTGTTTTATTGTTCTTCCTTAAAAATGAGATTTTATTGATCGTCATTTCGATTCTCATGAACCACATTTTTATTTGAGAACTTAATTCATTTTTACTACCCAGCTCTAAACATTAATACAGTAACACTAGAGATTTTTTGATATATTATTACTACAACCTTTAATTTGTAATGATATTCAATAAAGTATCATTGAAAAACTACAATTCAATATATTTTAATTTGAAACTCGTTTATCAGATATACTGATTATTCGATTACTTTTCTTAGACTATATGCTATTGAACTCCTGTGAATTAATCAGAGGTATTTTTATATTAAATAAAAGGATTTAATTTGACTCTTTTGGGTACACATATAATATAGTTTGTTTCACATCTCATACACTTCACAATTCTCTAACAATTTATAATTCTTTACAATTTACAATTCTCTAACACTTTATAACACTTAACAAATCTCAAACACTACTATTCTCTAACACTACTATTCTCTAACTCTTTACACTTCTCAAACACTTTACACTTCTCAAACACTTTTCCTACAGTTCGTTCAATTCTTACTATAAATTACATGGATTAGTTGATACAAAATATTCGTTCAATGTCAATTCCAAAGCTGAACAATATTTTTGTCTGAATCCTTCTATGTTTGCCCCAAAGATCTAATTTTCAAGTTAAAATTCATTATTTTCTTGAAAGTGAATACATTCAACTACTCGTGTACTCGTCTGTTTAGTCCAATTATCGATTAAAATAAATGATAATTTACTTTTTCCAAATACCCACTTAAAATAACTACATTCTCAATTGTCTGCTAACTTGATTTCTTTGTTTGCTTATTTGAATTAGTTTCCTGCTTACTTGATTTCCTTCTCTGGTAACTTGTTTTATTTGTGTGGTAACTTACTGTATAGGTCTAGTAAATTACTTAAATTTAGTGCTAATTTTTGGCTCAATTGTTTGTTTGTTTGGTTTTTTTTTTTGGTATTGCTACTTTTCAGCTTATTGGCTTGCTCTTGTGTATCTTATTGGTTTGCTTGTTGCTTTTCTGCTAGCTTGTACTAAGATTCTGGTTATTTTGCTTTGCCAAACTTGGGGCCATAATTTTTCAAAATTCGCAGTCTATCCAAAAATAAATGAAATAGGCAATAATTTTAGTAGTACATTATTATATTTGACAATAGAGTCGAATTAGGGATCATTATTGCTTGTATGATAAAAAGAGATTGTTTATAATATTTGTGAATAACCACTCATATCTTTTTAAGTTCCCAAGTACAAAAATAAACTAAAAAGTAGCTATAAAAAATCAGTTTGGTACTATGACGCTGTTGATAATCTCGGATAGCAAATTGCCTCCAATTCAACCATTTTTATCATCAGTTTATCCTAGTAAATCATCTTTACCAGACAATATTCATTTTGAAATTGAAAATCTTAATCAACAAGATTCAAATCATGAAAATTCATCATCAAAATCATCATTATTAAATCCATTTAAAAAATTCAATTGGCCTTTTGCCCCCAATTATTTTGCCCAGTTACAACCCTATTATTTGAACATAGCTAGACCTCCTTTGACAGACCAAGAATCTACAACATATGTTTCAATTCCATATCATATTAATTATTTGTTCTCAAGAATAACTCATGTTCAAAAAAATCTTGATAATATCCAAATTGGTGCTAATGTAAATCCTTTAAATCACGACCCCATGAAAAATACTGCTAGTGGTTGTTTAACTCGAATTATCGATATAGAATCGTCACTATTCAAAAATATTGATTTCAAAAATCCAATTAATGATTTTGACATTTTACATTGTCAAGATTATGAGTTTAATTTGAATAATTCAAAAAAATTGATTATAACTGCAAATATTAACACATTGAATATCTTAGGTTTAGATAACAAATCTCAATACTTAAATTCAAATAAAATCCAAAATTCTGATTCAATATATCCTTTCATTGAAAACGATAATGATAATGAGTTAGAGAATAAAATAATTGAGAAACCAATGTTAAGAATTCAGTTTCACAAAAATGTCACTAGCTTGTTTGCTTTATTTCCTTTAATATTCATTGGGTTTGATAATGGTGAATTATTATTAATTAATGCAATCAATTTAACTTATAAATCGATTAAAATCAATGATTTGAATTCATGTATCACTTGCTTGGAACCTTTTTATCATCCTAATTATGATTATTTACTTTGTTGTGGTTTAGCTAATGGTGAAGTCCTAATTTTGAATCCTACAAGTAATGAGCCCCATTCCCATCAATTAAGTTATTCAAAGAAAGTTGTTGGTCAAGATTCAAAAATAACCGTCTTTAAAAAATTTGATTTAAGTGTTTTCAGTCAAAATCAAGATGACGAATTAATTGTTGGTCATTTCAAATTAAGTCATAAACCAATCACTTCAATTTCATCAACTTTACCTTTCAATAATAAAACCAAAGAATCTTTTCAATCAGAACATTTGAATCCCATGATTATTGCAGTCTCACTGCAGGACGGATTTGTCAAAATTATCGATTTGATGTTTACTTACTATAAAAACTATGCTCTGAATGATATTCAAAATAACTCGATAATCACTGATATCATATCGAATTATTTCAATGACGGAGTTAATTGTATTCAATTTTCCCCAGATTTCAAATTCCTTGTTGTTGCAGGAAGTGGTGATTTAATTGAAATTTTCAAAATGAGTTATTATAATGTCAATGGTTTATTGAAAAAAAAAGATGATAGTTTACCTCAACCAAACATTCTGAATCAAAGCTTGATTAATCAATCAAATTTGAGAGGTCGACGTTCAAGAAGTGGTACAATAAATAGTATCTCAAGTCATCGGGGTTCACAAAGGTATTTACCACCCTTGATTAAAGATATCAAAATTGTTGGAAGATTTAAGGGTCATAGAAATTCTGTTTATCATATTGAGTTTATTCCTGGTTGCTTTTACAAATTAATTAGTTGTGGATTTGATGGTAAAGTTATTATCTGGGAATTTGATTATCGAGCTTTACCTAAAGTTAAAGTTAACAAACCAACGATTCAAAAGGAACAAGAGAGACGTAGAAGGAGGTCAATGAATAGAAAGCAGCATACAATATTTAGCGTTCATCGAAGTCCAAGTCCAATAAGTAAGATAGCATCAATTCCTACAAATGCTGGTGTGTTTTTACAGGCCTCAAGATCTTACCATGATGATGGTTTGAATAACTACCTTAGTCCCGGAAATGTTGGTGGAACTAATATGAACACCATATTTGGAGCACCTAATGTTCCAGAGACTAATTCTGAAATCTCTGATTCGCAAAATGAAATTGCGATTTCAATTTACAAATCCTTGTTTGATTCAAGAGTTAAAAAGCATTATAAAAATTGTTCATCAAAAGAAAATCTTTTGATTCATCCGATCATCGACGATAAATTAGTTCCAGCAATTGAAATACCATTACTAAGTTTAGATTTAGGGTGCTACATAAAGGACGGAAAAATTGATGGTTTTCATTTAGATGATAATTACTTCTGGTGTTTTGGTAAAAGTGGTGATATATTTAGATATGAGATAATGAAGGCATAAGCCGAAATCAGTGACTATATTTGAAATGGAGTTACTGACGTAGATCAATTACACATATTTTGTAGATGCAGGTTTTGATTTAGATAAATAGTATATAGTCTATTTGAAAGAGATGCAAATTTATTAGTGGACTGAGTACCGAATGAAATATTTGTTCTTTCCAGTTAAAGAACTACAAGAGAATTAATTAATCGAAACAATATTAATTTCGTAAATCAACAGGAAATTTAAGAGAAGACCGCAATTTCAGTTAATCGAAATCTATTGGTTATTGTAATACATTGTCCCATCTAATCCAAATCCCAATTCTTCCTCCAAACGAAATAAATCATCTTGAGCCATATTACCAATATTGAAATTGTCTTGATAAACTTGTTGATTATTAAATGTGAACTCATCCAATTCTTGTGGCTTGGGTACAACAAACTCATCTGCGCTACTTGAAATAGTAGAAGTATTAACTGCAGTTGATGGTGTATGATTTTGATGATAAGTTGGGGTGTTAAATTGTTGTTGGTTTATTTGATCTTGATGTATATTGTTTTGATGTACAATTTCACGTTGTACCTGGGCTTGTGCTTGGGCTTGTGCTTGTTGAGCCTGCTCAAACTGCTGCCTTTCTTGTTCTTGTTGACGTTGTTCTTCTTGTTGACGTTGTCTTTGAATTTGCATTTGTAATTGAAGCTGTTGTTGTTCGATAGGTTTTCTAGCAAACTCTCGAAAATTCTTAACTTCTTCAATAATTAATTGTTTCATTTCTTCGATGGAATCAACATTTTCAAAAGATTTAAAATCAAATTTGACTTGACAAACGGGTTCATCTCGAGGATCATGCCATATAGCTAAGTATGGATGGTTTAAGGCATCTTCAACAGTAATTCTTTGATATGGGTCTAGAGTTAACATTTTTTCTAATAAATCAAGTGCTAATGGATTGGCTTGAGGAAATAAATCACTATAAGGTACTCGTCTCATCAATGGTAAAGATCTAACATAATTTTGAGCTCGAATAGAACCAATTTTTGTTAAAGTTGATTCTTTGGGAGTACCTAAAATTAATAAAATTTGATTTAATTGATCAACATAATCTTTACCTTTAAATAAAGGTTTCCCTCCTAATAATTCGGCTAATATACAACCCACAGACCAAATATCAATAGCCTTAGTATAGTTAGTGAAACTTAACATAATTTCAGGAGCACGATACCATCTTGTAGCCACATATTCAGTCATAAAACCAGCATTTTCTTCTGGATTTTCAGAAAAACCTCTTGCTAATCCAAAATCACAGATTTTTAATTCACAATCAGCATTTACTAAAAGATTACCCGGTTTCAAATCCCGATGTAATACATCAGCTGAATGAATATATTTTAATCCACATAAAATTTGATAAATAAATGATTGATAATGAGAATCAGTTAAAGTTTGACCTGATCGAATAATTTGATGCATATCACATTCCATCAATTCTTCATATAAATAAATATCATTAAAATCTCCCGTTACTGGGTTTGGAACAATATCTAAATCATATAAACAAGTAATATTTTTATGACCTCTAAAAAATTGTAATAATTTTAATTCTCTTAATGATCTTTTACATAAAATTTTTCGACTAAAAATATTAGTGATTTTCTTTATAGCCACAAAACTTCCATCAGCTGAAGAGTTGGTGATTTGATTATCATCATTGTTATGGCCATGGCCATTGCCACTGCCATCATCATATTTAGCCGAGCATACTATTCCATAGGCACCATGACCCAATTCTTTTACAATCTTGAAACTTTTATCAATAATAAAGTCTTGATTATAAATCTTATTCACAGTTCTACCCGGATAATCTGACATATTTTTCTGGTATAAATATGTATGTAAAATATAAGCTAAAGGAGATTGCAAAATTGTTAAGTAAGGGGATCTAAAATGAAAATCAATAGTACGCTCAAATCAAACAAAAACCTTTTTGTCCTAACCAAGAAAAAAAAAAAAAAAAATTAAATTAAAATAAAATAAAAGAAAAGAAAATCCCCAATCAAAAAACTGTTTGATAATTTTTTTAATGTTTAATTTTCTTTAATGTTTAATTTTTAATTTTCAGTATGATTTACAAAATATTTTTCCGTTCTTATATACTTAAACTATATTATCTCAAGTTAAAGTTTTGTTTTCAATAAATTTTACTAAAAATAGATTTTCCAGTGTGATTTTTTTTTTTTTTTGATTTTAATTTATTGTTTTTGTTACCAAAAGAACAAACATCCACCCACGTTAGTGGATTAGCAGATGAATGTTAAGCCGCCACTGGGTATCATATACATAGATACCAGAACCAGTTGATCAATTGGAAAAAAAAAAAAACAAAAATATAAGATGTATGGTATGCTTCTATTAATAGTTTACCAATAACAAATAACTACTACATTAATGCAAATTTCCCGACATGTCAAATATTATTTGCATCATGATGAAGTAAATCAAACTCAACAAAGTTTGGGGTGATGTTACACCCTGAAATTACTCGCATTGCAGAATAGACACCACAATAATAAACATATCCAGTACATTGTGATTTCCCCTGAAAAAAAACTTGAATAATTTTGCCCCAAGAAAAATTTGTAATATAGTTAATCTTAATCAATATCATGAGATTTAAATAATATTTAAAATCCAAAAACCTAAACTATCGATACGATATGATATGATACATTATAATACATTATGATACCATGTGATACCATCTAATATGATATAACATGATATGATATGATATGATATACAAAGGATACAATTATTGAATGCTATGGTTGATTTGATGTAGATCTACCTTCAATACTATTGAGGGGGTTTTTTTGTTTTATTTTTTTTTTTTTCATTTTGCATGATGATATCATCTTTTTGAAATTTAATGTGGAAATAATTTTTTGTACTTTTTTGTACTTTTTTTTTTCATGTTGTACCTTTTTATTTCATGTTGTACCTTTTTATTTTTTTTCTTTTTTTCCTTAATGTATTCCTTTTTTCCTTATTGTATTCTTTCTATTACCGTTGATAAAACTTTATATTGGTTTCTCGATTCACGGCAATTCTCAACTCTCGGAACTCAGGTTCTTATCGACCAATGGATTTTATAGTAAATGAAAACACTACTGATGGGACACCATCAGTGATGTAGTTGTTTCTTGTGTTGGCTACGTCAAAGACAATTATTCTATTGTATGCCTTTCACACCAAACTTTCTGTAAAATTTATTGTATAAATTTACTGTATTTTTTTACTTTACAATATCAAGAAATTCGAAACCAATAACTGGCACATGTGAATAATGAGATTGGGCAATCATTGCAAACCAAAAATTTCATGATGCCCTTTCAGTAAGGGGATCGGATATTGATGCACTTTACACTATACCACTTTCTTTTTATTTTTGGGTTTCAATTTTAATAGGGTACTGCTTTTACACAGTGAGCATAAATTACATTGAAACTATCAATCAATTTTATTCTATTTTTTTTAAGCTATTCCATATCAAATGCCGTTTCTTAATCAGAATGATGTCATTAGGCTTTGTCACACGTATGTTTGATGGTTAATATACATTTGAAAAAAAAAGTAAGTTTATTTATACAAGGTGCTTGTGGATCTATAGTGGTTTTATAGTGAACCAAAATCGTTTGAGTGTAATTTACATAATTTATAAGTTAAGTGTTAACATTCTCACAATCTACAAATAAATCAATGCAATTGTGGCACCAAATAGTTTTTTGTCACTATAAGCTAAAATTACATTCTAAGTTTTTTTTTATAGTCCCTAACAAATCTTTTGTCATTCTAGTTTTATTGTAGTGTTTGTAAATATTTTTCGATTTGGGTTAATCCATTTACAATATCAGTAGTTGAATTACCAAATCCAACTCGAATATAACCTGGTCTTTCAAATACTTCTCCTGGAACTATTAATGTTTTAAATTTTTCAGCCATTTCAACACAAAAGTCATGAGAATTGATATTGTTCAATTTAATAAAGCAAGTAGATCCCCCAGTTGGTTTAACCCAAGAGAGATATTGACTATTCTTGTCAATAAATTCTTGCAATATTTTTAAGTTTTTATTGCATAATGCTTCATTTCGACTAATTATTTTATCCCGTACTTTCAATGCCAATGTAGCAATGTAATCATCTACCATGGATATTGAAATCATATTATAATGACGTTTATCTAATAAATCTTCGAGCACTGATTTATCATTAGTAATTACCCAACCTAATCTGATTCCAGCTAACGACCACGCCTTCGACATTGAACTAGTAACAATAACTTTTCCATAACCATAATCAAGAGCTGAATTTGGTTTTTCAGTTATATTATGATACAATGGTCGATATACTTCATCACACATAAGATAAGTATCATGATTTTGACAAAATCCAATTAAAGATTTCATCAAAGAATCAGAGGCAACCGCCCCTGATGGATTATTAGGATTATTGAAAATTAATAATTTTGGAGAATATTGTTCAAACAATCTTTTCAAATCTGACAAATTTGGTAAGAAATTCTCTTCAAATTTTAAATCATAAATCACAACTTTAGCTCCAAACATCTTTGGAACTGACGATAATTGTTGATAAGTTGGTTGAATGACAATCACTGTATCTCCAGGACAAACAATTGAATATAATGCTAAAAAATTAGCACCAATAGCACCATTAGTTATGACAACTTGTTCAGGAGTAGCACTATCATATAATTGACAAATTTGTTGTTTCAAACTAGGTGAACCGGTTATATGACCGTAAGTTAACTTCATATTTGACAAATTTTCATAAATTTCTTGCTTTTCAAATGATCCCATTTCTATTATATCATTGAGAGAGATTGAATCACAACATGTTTCCCCCATGTTATGAGTTATCACAGTCTCATACTTGTCCATATACTGCTCTACGGCAAAAACTTCTTGAATCATACTATAATTAACAACAATTCAAACTGAAAATTGTTGACTGATCTAATTCCGCCTTCATGTTGAAATCGGAGCGGAATTTCCATCCGCCAGAGCTACCATCACCAAAATAGATATTTTATAAAATGCAGTCTTCAATTTATGAGTCAAGTAAGTATAACCAGGTAGATGATAGAAATACGACAAAATTCAAGAAATGTAGTTGGCAATTGCGAATAATGCTTAGCTGCAATTGAAATAATAAGGCTGCATTAGTTTAGGCTTTGAAATTTTGGTTTTGTAATCCACCTCCACCAAAACCAAAAATCTGGGGTTATGAAACAATGTTACGTTGCAATCAGAGTTGTGAAGAGGCTCGACTGCGATTCAATCTATGATGATATATTTGAGTTAAAAAAAAAAAAAGCTCTGTGATTACAATGTATCTTGCTTCTGTCATTGAAAATGGTAGCAATCGTGGTATAAACCCGATTCAGTTATATCGTTTCTATATACACAAAAACACCAAATCTAGAATTTTCCTGTGTACAACAGTTGAGAATGATTGTGGGAGGGTAGTCATTATATATTATATTATATATTATATTATATATTATATATTTGAAGATGAATAAGAAAGATGATGAAATTTCTATCAGTGAGCGGTCAATAACCAGTCACGACGATGAATACTATAATGATGAAATTTTGCAAGGGTCAATTCTCCAGTTTTTAAGCTATGATAAAATAATAGTTATACGGCCTCATGATGGAATTAAATTCATTGGTATTCCTGCTAATAAATATGACATCTTTGATGATTCAAACAAAAAAATTGGATATATGAAAGAGCAAAGTTCAAGGTTTGACCGATACGCATGGGCGCAAGCTCGCCCATTCACAGTCAATGTTTATGATAATCATGACCAGTTATTATTAAAAATTACTCGATCAAGAACTTTACTCAAATCAAATGTCAGAATATATTATAATCATCCATTAAGAGGGATGATTTATATAGGCAGATCCAAATATAGTGGTGAAATCATGAAGCGTCACTACGAATTATCAACTACTACAAATGAAGATGAAGACGATGAAAATGATCATTTATTTGCAAAAATCCCCATAAAAAAGAAAACGGATACGAAAGATGATGTTTATTCCTTAATTGGATTCGATGAACATAATTTGGCTACAATCAAGAGAATTTGGAATAATTGGAAGCAAGAAATTTTAACTACAAAAAATGTGTATGAATTAGATTTCAAAAATATTGCAAAGTTACAAAAAATAATTATGATTGGTACAACTATTAGTATTGATTTTGACTTTTTCTCCAATTCGGGATAATATAATTAAATGTTGAATAGATCACAATGAGAAACATAAAAAATTATAATACCAATTTGAACTAAACCAAGATTAATATTTTGGGATAGTAACAGGAGAAAGTTATGCCATAATACTTTTCATGCCAATCAAACCATAATGAATGTTCGAAGAAATGTACCTTTTATAATGAATACTGATAGTTAAAGGGTTAATGATTGTTGAGTTGTGAGTGTCTATAGCTAATTGGTCAACGATTGTTGAGTAATGTATGCAGATTGAAAATTGGTGAATGATTCTGGTCAATGAATGTCTGTCGTAAAATTTTTGTGTTGATTTTACCAGTATTACAGTTTTTGATGATTTATTTGTGCTACATATGCTTGGTAAACTAGACTATTATAATGTTTGTTTCATACATCATTTTAGTAGACACAAGTCTCATAATACAAGGAGGGGGTACACAAATAGAACCTGCAAACCAATATGTTCCAGATACCTAAAAAAGTTCAAGTCTTTGATGGGTATGTAAATCCAACTACATTAAAACTATGTGTTGCCCAACACTGTGTCAAAGTAAGGTGGATGATTGCTGAGAAGACTTTTTCAAAAAGCAAAGCAAAGATAGTTAGACATTGTAAGACGAATAAATGCTAGATAGAAGTAAACGTGAATGCTAGATAGTACTACACATGTTGGTAGTTATTACCAAGATTAATCCCAATTCGAGTAAATTAGAATTAAGCTACTGATATGAGTAAACGTAAATTAACTACAATATATTATCTTCAATATCCAACGAGTTTAACCCGCTGACATGTGAATATAAACTCAGTTTGTGTATTGTTTATGCTACACACTCCACTATCTCGGATCGACTATCTACAACTTGACACCTCGATAATACTTAACATACAATTATTAAAATGTTCAATGTCTTATTGAATGGTGGTTTATCCACGACCGTTGTCTGTTTGATAGATTATTTGGTATTTCGCACGCCCAATGTACAGTTGACAATTTGGTTCATTAAGTAAACTACTACTGATTATAGCTGAGAGGGAAATAATCTTGGTTTTAGTAGTATTAGGTAGGTTGTAGTTGCAAATTGGCGGCTCTCAAGATTGATTAATAGCTGACAGGTACAGAAGATTGATTGAACGGCAACCAGTTGAATAGATTCACCAGATTGATTGAGTAGTTGTTATTGTTACTCCACACTGGGATAGTAATTGTTGCTTCATCAAGTAGATTAAAAAGTGCCCGCTAAAACATAGCAACTGTTGCTTTACTGCCTTGATTGAGAATTGTTGGTGCTTCTTCCTTGAATATCTATTAGTGGGTTTCTTATTGATTGAGTATTCATTATTTTCGAGGTTACGATTTAAATATCCACTGATTTTGATCATTTGCGTATAAGATATATGAAGGGACGATGAGTGAGAAGGATAGGTTAGTCGATGACTTGTCTTCGCTTTTTTTACCTGATTTAAATCAAAATAATGATAACTTCAAACGAGATTCAGATATAAATGTCTTTGATAATGTGCCGCAAGAATCATACAATAATTTCAACAATTTCTTATCAAATAATCAATTCATTAGTTACAAAACTGATCCAAAAAACCAACATCAAAATCTGAACCAAATTCAAAACCAAGGTCAAAACCAAAACCAAAACAATGAGCAAGATCAAAACCAAAATCAAAATCAGCATCATTTTTCAGTATCTTATGTGTCTTCAGATTCAAACAATCCTAATAACTTTGGTATGAATACTTATAATCAAGTTCAGCAAAATCTTTTAAGTCAACCAATAAACCCTTCTCATCCTCACGGACAAATTTTGGATAATTATTATCCAAGTCATAATCATTATTCTAATTTTGTTCCCGTTGAAGCTACTCGTCAACTAACTTACAATAATCATATTTACCCTCCCAGAAATGATTGGCTGAGTGACCAGCTATTAAATCACGGTATTTTTCATGATCATTTACTATCAAAAACTCCAACACCAGGATTATCTGAGAAATCGACGACTAATAGACCGCCAAAAAAAAAGGCAAAACCAAGAAAGAAAGATTTAAAAACTATGGATTTTGTAATTAATTATCAAACTAAACAGTTAAAACGCCTTCTAGATTTAAAAAAAGTTTCTCAAAACAATAATTTCACAATTGTTGATAAAAGTAATAATCCAGTTACAATAGGATTTAATGGATTTTTGAATGGTAAATTTTTAACAAATGATCATGAAAACTGTAATTATATTTTAACAAAAAACGGAGGGACTTTAGATCAATCTCAAATTGATGCTATTCCAAAGAATCAAAATCCTCAAGTTATTTCATGCTATCGAAGAAACTACATTCAAATTTCCCTCGATATGAATATTTCAGGCTTACATAAAACTAATAGTAAAATTTTACGATTGCAAACGAGTGAATATGGTTACACAATAACAAGAGTAATAAAGTATTTTAAGTTGGAAATTATGGCTAAAACAAGATCTAATAAAACAAATGTTCCAATTCTTATTAAATCATCGAACTCGAAAAAAGACTCGATTAACAATATTAATAATTCAAAGGACAAAAAATTATCACCAGTTGAAGATAATATCATTTTCAATCAAATTGTAAAACCAGAGCATATTTTTCTTTTAGACGAGAATATAGATCAGGGATCAATAAGTAAATACTTTGTGATTAAAAAATTACAATTTAAGAAAGCCACTCCAAATAATGGTAGTTTAACTTTTCAAAATTACTACCACTTAATTGTTAAATTATCAGCAGCTGTAGCTGATTTATATTATGATGATTATGTAGATGATGAATTTAATAACGGATTAAATGGGACTAATTCTGATAATAATGAAGTCACTTTAGCAGAATTGATTTCGGAACCAATTATTGTTCGTGGTCGAAACCCCCATTTTTATGCCGAAAGAAAAGATATTCTAATCAAAGGTAGAACTAATACTTTAAAGAAATCATTTGAATTAGCTTCCCGAGATTATCTGGACGAAACTGGTGATGATTACATGGAAGCAGATGACGATATTGATGATGATGAAAACGAAGAAGGGGAAACTGAAGATCAGCGTGGTTTTAATGAAGGTAATATTGAATTAGATGATGGTTACGATGGAGATGAAGGTAACGAAGATGAAGGAGATGAAGAACCAGTACCCTACGATGAAAATGACGAAGATGAAGAACAATCGATTTCTCAAGTCGATTATATTGATAACAGCGACAACAGTAATAATAATAAAACTAACAATCAAGTATCTCCATTAGCATACAATACTATAAACCAGCAAATTGACTTGAATGGGGTTGTAAAATATAAATATTTTCCCATTTCGAAAGTTTACTATTTACCACCAATCAATGTGGTTTATTTCCCTCATGGTGCTCATCATAATCTGACAAAAGAACCAAATAATGCCCAGGATGAACTTCAAGAACAAGAGACTAAAAAAAGACGAACCAGTAGCAATGTATACTTCAAATAGTTCCTACAATCAAATTAAGAGCCACTACTAGAGTGATGCAGCTCATTTTAAATAAATTTAGCATGTACTACAAACACTTATGTATTATAATAAACACTTATGTATCATTATAAACCTTCAAATAATGTCAATCAAAAATGTTCGTAATTAAAAATAATTGTAATCAAAATCGTAACCGGATCGATTTGATGTATTCGAGCCGTTTTATTCTCGGAAAATATTGATAATGTCCGAATCAATAGAGAACATGATTGTAAGGTTTTTTTTTACCATAGATAAAATATTTGATTAATTCCAACATTCAGAGCTTGACCAAATGTACCAAAATTTTAAACTTAGTTCATGTTTATCAACATGAATACAATAATATATTTATATTTATACATTTGCTTCAAATTATGTTGTGGTGTGGCTTGATTTGCGACATTTTATTTTTTTGATATGTAAATGAATATATAAATCATTTAATTCCCTCTGATTTTAAAACAGATTAAAAGTGTAGATAATATGTCATTTTCAAGTTCACATTCGACCGGATCAGGGCTATCGACGAAATCAAATATTGAAGTTGATCCAATACCCTATGATGGGGCCCCTCAAGCGCGAGATAGACTTCAATCTATCGCAAGTCTAGAAACTGGTGGTACCTTATCACGTCAAGCGACAGCATATTCGGTGCAAGATATTTATGGAAACATGAATGAGAATGATATTCGATTGAAGAGAACATGTACCAAATCAACAGTCTTGACAACTTTGAGTAATCGAGTTGCAAGAGTCCAAACAAATGATAATCTATCTGGATCAGGTGGTGATGATATTTATTCAAAATATATTTCCGATGTTCCAGTGCCTGTAGTTGATGATGGGGATGAATTTTGTGATATAGATCCTGAACTAGTTACTTGGGAAGGTAAAGATGATCCCAATCATCCAAGAAATTGGTCAATGAATCAAAAAATATTTCAGACAGTAATAGTATCGTTGTATACTTTAATTTCACCAATGTCTTCATCAGTTGCATCTCCGGCTATCAATTTCATTGCAGAGGATTTAAATATGAATTCTTCATTCATGAAATCATTTGCAACTACTATCATGGTCTTAGCTTGGGCAATTGGTCCTTTAGTTATTGCTCCACTTTCAGAATCAGATTCGATTGGTAGAAGACCGGTGCTCAATATCTCCATTTGGATAGCTTTCATATTTAATTTAGCTTGTGGATTTGCTAAAACTCCGGTACAATTATGCGTTTTTCGATTTTTGGGTGGTTTAGGTGGTTGCGCTCCATTGAATGTTGGTGCTGGTACTTTAGCGGATTTATGGAGCGATGAACAACGAAGTATAGCAATTTCTGTGTACTCTTTAGCCCCATCGTTAGGACCAATTTTGTCTCCAATTATCTCATCATTTATTATTGAACATAAAACATGGCATTGGGTATTCTTTGTGTTAGCTATATGGAATTTTTTTGTAGCTGTATTCGGAACTATTTTTTTCAAAGAAACTTATTCACCTACATTATTGAAACATAGAGCTAGAAAGTTGAGAAAAGAAACTGGTAATGAACATTTACATACAATTTATGAAATCGCCAACGGTGAAACTGCTTGGGAAAAGCTTCTTGTTGATATATCACGTCCTTTGACTTTGTTATTAACCCATCCTATGGTTATTGGCTTAGGTTCATTTATGGCATTTGTTTATGGGTTTATGTATTTGATGTTGGTAACATTTCCATCAGTATTTAGAGGGGTTTATGGATTCTCTATTGGAATTGCTGGATTAATGTATATACCATTAGGTGTTGGGCTTGTGATAGGTACTATTTTTTGGACATGGGCGATCAATAAAGTTGCTGCAATTATGACTGCCAGAAATAATGGAGTAAGCAAACCAGAATATCGATTACCCTTGTTAATTTCCAGTGGTATTTTTATTCCTGTAGGATTAATATGGTATGGGTGGTCCGCAGAAAAGAAATTACATTGGATAATGCCTTCGATTGGTTCAGCAATATTTGGATTTGCGTTAATTGCGGTTTTCAATACAATTCAGCAATATTTAATAATGATGAACAACAGATTTTCAGCTAGTTCAGTTGCAGCAGCAGCAGTTTTTAGGTCATTGTTTGGTTTTAGTTTTCCACTATTTGCTACACCCATGTATGCAAAATTGCACTACGGATGGGGAAACACGATGTGTGCATTTATTGCCATGGCATTAGGTATTCCATTTCCAGTATTTTGTGTAATTTATGGTGAGAGGTTAAGAAACTGGGCTAATAGACGAATGGACAAGAAGCAAGCAGAACGAGATGCACGAAATTTGAAACGATTACAAGCCTCAAACAAAATAGCTGAAAATGAGATTGAAAATGATATTGCTAGCAGCAAAAGTTGTGAGGAATTATCTGAGTTCAAGGAAGACGATACCAAACATACATATAATAAATAGGACACTGCCACACAGACAGGCCAAACTTAGCCATGATTCAGAAATTTGGGAGACTAAAAATAATTTAGATCATTTTTAGTGGAATTAATATTAAACAAAATAATTCTTATTGTAGAGTCTTAAATCCTTTTAAAAACAGAACTACTAACCGTATACTAGTAAAGATAAATCCAATGTTAATATTTTCCAAAAGAAGAAGTAGTCCCGGTTTGATCCATTTTAGGTAACATTCGCATACGACATAAAATATCTCAAAAACACATATTGACAAACGGAACTCTAAAAGTGCCTAGAGGTGGGCAGTCAAGTAATCACAAACATATTGAGAATATGTTCGTTCAGTATTTGAAATAAAAGCTTTTGTTAAAGGCTACACTTGATTTATCTATCAAACAATATCGAGCGGAACAAAAAATGTTTGGAACATATCAACATAGGTGAGAAAAATCCTAAAGTATGGTCCAGCCTCTAATTATCTTCAAATGAAATTATGAACGGTGCTGTATTTTGATGAATTATATTTTCAATAAAATGGTACCGTTGTACTAGGTTGGCGAAATAGTTTTAAATTATTTATTGTATGTAGTGTTTCGATTATATCCTAAGTCAAAGTAGTAGTAAAATCTAAGAAAGACTATGGGTAATAAAAGTAGATAAAAGATATATTTAATTGAATAAAAGTGGAGTTTTTTACTGCGATAGGAGAAATTTTAGACTGAAGAGATTACTGATTAAGTAGTTTTACAAAAATTCTACAAAAAATTGAGTTTGCAAAAGATCATTCTACGCTTTCTAGGTAAGATTAACTGAATCTTGTTATGGAGGAAACAAACCAGTAGCTCATAGTCTCCATTTGTTTATTCACTATTTACGAATGGTAAGGAATGTTTTCATTGACTTTTAAAGTTGAAGAAATTTATCAAAAGAAGAACAAACCGTGGTATCTTTACTCCCCAGTAAGTAGAAAAAAACAAACACAATAGGGGCAGTAGTATTGAAGTGGCACATTATTGTCCGATTGTCATGCCCAGGTGATGTTAAATAGAGTTCATCATTAAACAATAGCAAGTAAGTTTGGAGAAGTATAGTATAAAGTAGTATAGAAACAGGAAACAATACCGATGACTACGGGTAAGTGTATAAATGGGAACCACTAATTGGTAGTTCTGTACAGTAGCCCTGCATTTTGAGAAATTGTTCCCTGATCATCCCCCACAATTTAAAGGCGGTTTTCAACTATACCACATTTCCATGTGGGTCAAAAATACTGCCTACCTAAAAAAGACAAAAATCACGCCTGGTTCATCAATAAAAAAATTGAACTTACCTAGATAGCTCCTAGCAAATTCACAATAATAGAACTAGAAACTAGATGTAATAATCCTTCATGTTTTCAAGATGCCTTAGCTATCGACATCAGTATACATAAAAAATGCGATGAGATAAGAGATAAAATAAAAAGAAAACTGAGCTGATGCACGATGCAGTAATTATTGGTAATCACGAGTAAAATAACAACAACAACAACAAACAACAATATCAAAGACGAAAGAAAAGGAAAAAAAACATCAATTGCTCTTGTAAAACACGCCTGCAATTGTAATCAAATGACTATTAATAAAGCTGGTTCAATTGAGAGATTCTCTTTTTTTTTTTTTTTGTTATTTTTTTTTTTTTTTTTTTTATGATTATTTGGAACGTTTGGGTTTTAGAAATCGGTACTGATTGAGAAATGTACCCGACATAATTAGTAAGTAACACTGGTAAATAACACAAGAGAACTGAACATGTAATGAAATCAAATATGTATATTCAATCTATCTGCGATCAATTTAGTATTATATTCAAAACATCCTAATCAATTGAAGTAGTTATTGATTAGTTAAAAAATCTATTTTTATTTATTTATTTATTATTTTTTTTTTTTTTTCTTCAATTCTCGGTGAGATGTAAGTTTCTTTTTTTTTTTTTTTTTTTTTAGCAGGAGGTACTTTCATAACGTTGGCTATATAAAAAGAAAAAAATTCATAACTACCCAGAAAGTACACGAATTATAATGTCTTTTTCTTACGAAAACGTTGTTCCATCATTTAGATTAGATGGTAAATTGGCTATACTAACTGGTGGATCTGGTGGGTTAGCTTCAGTCATCTCGCGAGCATTAATTGCCCAAGGTGCTGATGTTGCATTGGTTGATATGAATTTGGATAGAACCACACAAGCAGCCAAAGATGTGTTGGAATGGGCCCAAACCGAAATGAAGGGAGCTCATGCTTCTCCAATTG
This sequence comes from Suzukiozyma pseudoglaebosa, assembly GCA_030705115.1. Lineage (NCBI taxonomy): Eukaryota > Fungi > Ascomycota > Pichiomycetes > Serinales > Debaryomycetaceae > Suzukiozyma > Suzukiozyma pseudoglaebosa. The sequence continues at coordinate 1,832 of JANIWI010000035.1, read as the reverse complement.
GCAAAGTCAGTGCCTGGTCTTGTAATATTGGTGATGCCGAATCAGTTGAAGAAACTTTCACCGCTATTAACACTCATCACGAAAAAATCGCTACCGTTTTAATTAATACTGCCGGCTATTGCGAAAATTACCCAGCTGAAGAATATCCTTCTCAAAATGCCGAAGCTTTAATGAAGGTCAATGGTTTAGGTGCTTTATATGTATCGCAATCATTTGCTAGAGCTTTAATTGCTAATAAATTACCAGGATCAATAATTTTAATTGCATCAATGTCAGGTTCTATCGTTAATGATCCTCAACCACAATGTATGTACAACATGTCGAAAGCTGGTGTTATTCATTTGGCTAAATCTTTAGCTTGTGAATGGGCTAAATACAACATCAGAGTTTCAACATTATCTCCTGGATATATCTTAACTCCTTTAACTAAAAATGTTATTGGTCAAGATGCTGAAATGAAAAATGCTTGGGAATCTAAAATTCCTATGAAAAGAATGGCAGAACCAAAAGAATTTGTTGGTTCTATTTTATATTTAGCTAGTGATTCTGCTTCAAGTTATACTACTGGTCATAATTTAGTTGTTGATGGAGGTTATCAATGTTGGTAGAAAACAATTTTGGGTTTTAGGTATATTTGATATTTATAGATTAATGTAGAATAGTATGATGATATTTTTAATGAGTTTCGAAAATATATGGAATTATTAAATAAATTTACCAATTGTGTAATTGATTATCATTGATCAATTTGTAAAGTCATAGAAGTTCATTCGCTGATTAAACATTCTATTTTTCTCGGCTTTGTATTACGGAGAAAAACTCCGAAACAGTAAAATCCCGAGAAAAAAATAATCCAAATCTAATCAAACACATTAATGGCCGGTCAAAGCGTCTAATTCGAAACAAAATTTTGAAAAAGAAGAATCTTCTATTTAGCTGATTGTTTATTCATTAATGTTCAGAAGGAGTTAACTCAAGTTAAATTTTTTTTTCAGGGTTCAATTATAGAATTTTTGCAAAACTGGATACTACAATGTAATATAAATGTAGACAATTCTGACTATGCTGCAAATAACAGATAAAAAAGAAAATGAATTAAAAATTTGATATCGAAGACATAAAACCCTATTATTCAGTTTAAATCAATTTCAACTTTATCAAAGATCAAAATCACAACTAACTATTCTAAATGCAAATCAGAATTTCATCATTTATAAAGAAACTACCAAGCAAAACCAAGATTATAGATAATAAGAAGGCTAAGTAATGATACTAAAAGATGGCTGGTGATTTCACTTAATCTTATAGTTTTATTTAATTCGGGATATAAGGCAAGACTTTGAGAAAAAGAAAGTGTCTATGTGTGCGTTTGTCAAAATCGAATCTTTATTAGAACTCTAGAACTATGTTTTTACAACAGTGATAAAAATGCTTTAAATAAATTGATTTTTGTTTTTCGATAAATCGTTCGCTATCTCAAGGGGTCTTGTTTAATATATTTATTTGATACAAACAGTACTTTAGGTGTGGCTTTTGTTGCAATTGTTACAATTACTAATTTTGTGTAAATTTACACAAAACGCAAGAAAAATTTTCCACAGTGTATCCCAATGAGGAAAAAAAGAAATATTAAAGCTGAAATATTAAAGCTGAAATTGCTGGTTATGTCAAACCATATTACATGAACCCTATCGTACCCTTTTTACAGTCAAAACTACATGATTTGAACCAATGTTATTGTTATATTACCCTATAAATACACAATATTAATAATAATGTTACAAATATCCTTATATCAAAGCAAAAAATTCTAGCATACTTAGATTAAAGCA
>JANIWI010000034.1:0-115000 GCA_030705115.1 Suzukiozyma pseudoglaebosa | reverse complement strand
TTCTCACTGCTACTGGCGATATGTCTGACTTATTGGTTAACACAGCTACCACAACTACAGGTGCTGGTGGTGCTGGTGGTGCTGGTGGTGCTAATGGTGCATCTAATGGAAGCGGTGCTAACGGTGCTAGTAAGACCACCAGTGGTGGTACTGGTGGTAGTGGTGGTAGTGGAACTACCAGTATGTCTAATGGTGCTAAGTCTAGTGAATCTAGTCTGAAATCTGGTTCCTCTAGTTCTTCAAAAAAAGAAACTTCAACTTCAGCTACTAATGATGCTGTCAATGTCAAATTTGTTTCTTTAAGTGGTATAATTGGAATTATAGGTTTGGTCTTATTATGATATCTGTCAATTTTTTAACAATTCAAAAATATTTGGTGGTAGTTAGTGTCTAACTTAATGAATCTCTTTTTTTTTTTTTTATTAATTATTTGTAACTGTGTTTGAATAAACATGTTTTCCAAAATAAAAGTTATAAAAATATTTGAAATACAAAAATTTATTATGGTACTTTTCTAACTGTACTTTCTTACATTTTATGATTTCATGAACTATGCATCTGACTTAATTTTTTGGTATATTACCATGATTTGGATGGGGAAATATTGTTCAGTCATCACCACCCGTTTTATAACATTAGGATTTGGTTTTGACTAACATTGTATACTTATAATATATTGCAATTAAATAGGAAATAATATAACTGAAAAATTATTTCAAATGGAATAGAGTTTTGTATTTGATTTATTGACTTTGTTCACCTAAATCTCATCTATATATATTCTACCAGACTAGTTTTCATTATTAGTTGATTTTTTAAGTTATTCTCAATTGAATTATTGGTTTGAGTTTTCTTCATTGTAAATATTACCACATAGCTTATATATAATTGTTACGACAATTCTCGATCATATTTTCTACGTTGATTTTAATCGATGATGTCTTTCATGACTCTCCAATAAATAGAGAAAAATCAACTTTTTCTTTAAAATATGATCAATGAAACTGAGTTGAACCTGGATTAAAACTTACATTCAGTTTACAGTCAATGAATCCTTCAGAGAAGTTCATTCTTGGATTTTTTGTGAAATTACAAGTTATTCTCCAGAAGTTTTTCAGAGCAGCATTATCTCCACAACTTCAGATTTGGAGTGAAGGAAGTAGTATTTGGAAAACCACTATTTCTGTTCACAGTTGTCCTAGATCTCAGTCTAGTTTTCAAACTAATTCTCACAATATATCTCACTCTACAATTCTACATACACAACAACAAAATTAGCGTCTATTGGTAATATGGTTGGTATTTTAGGATTATTACTAGTATTCTATTACCTTCATAAGACGGGGCTGGTTCGTACTTTAACTAGGTCACTTTTAAACATTAAGTTTTCAATCGACAACTGCACAAAACAATTTACTACTATCATTTATATGTAGAAGTATGTATCCTGGCATAGCCCGTTAATTTCACTTTTTGCATACCCTTTTAATATTTTCTGATTGTATCAGATAGTGTAACATGGCTAAAAAGGTTATCAGAGATGGGTCATATGCCAGATATCATCAAAAATTCTGTAAAACTGATGAACAAGTTAATAGGTTCACGAGATATTTCAGGAAACATAAACATTTATTGGCAGACAATAAAATTTTAATCTTTAGCCTTTGATTAGAGGATTAAATAAATCAAAGTATTCGTGTTAATGTTAATTTTTACAAAACAGTAAGATTGAAAGCTAGAAATTGATTTCATGCATTTCATGGTAAAATAATTGTAGTCGTTTTTTTTCTCTCTTGGTTTAGTAAGGCTATGAATTATCATCCAAAAAAGATGGCCGCAGTTGGAGCTAGTCATAGTTTTCATGCAAGAGTTATTGTAGAAGCGTCAACATTGATAGTATGAAGAGTGGTGGTAACTGGTTACCCTTCAAAAAGTTTTGTTTTCAAACTTTTAATATGAAATTACCATTAGAGTAAGTAACAGGAGAAGTTTTGATAGTCCTTTTAGCAAAAAAAAAGCTACAAATGTTTATTATTTTCAGTAATACTAGAAATCAACTATTTTCCAAATTCATTCCACTTGAAAACAACATCTGATCTGATTTGTTTTAACTATTTTATGAAATCATTTTTGCTGCAAAAACTTGAAAATGTGTTACTTCTGATCACTAAAGTTAAAATTTTTAGTTCAACAGGTTGAAAAATAGACCATTTTTTCATGTTGCTTCAACACAATTCTCAAAATTGCAGATATTCTTTTACTATACCATATGCTATTAACTTATACCAAGTTACACTGAGTTTCTGTCACTAGACATCAAGAACAAAAAATGAAAAAAACAAAAAAAAAAAAAAAAAAATTATATATATATATTTCGTGGAAGAAATAACAGTGAGTCTCTTATCATGGTTTTGATTGATTGACAAAAGAAGAAAAAAATTATGTGAGTATGACAAAGAAACATACGTATCCCTTAAACATTAGATAACATGCAATATCTTGATTTTAAGAGTATCTTAGTGCGTTTTTGAATGATTAAAATGATGTTGGTTTTGGCTATATTTTTAAGTTTGCATTGGTTCCATGACACTTTTCTTGGCTGTGCTATCATAAAATAATATTTGACCAGTTTATATAAATCAAAGATAAAACTAAAGTATTTGATATAATACAATCAATATTTAATGGTTGCAATTAGCGTTTCAACTTCTATACAAGTAATTTATCAAACGAGTACCCTTTTTAATTTATATGATTTAGTTTCTATTTCCTCAGTCGCAACCTCCATTAGCCATACTACTGGGCACAATGCGACCTGCACTAACAAAAGTTTTACCACATTATTAGACCCCAAACTAATTCAAGGAATCAAACCATCTCATGAATTAGTAGCTGAAAGTTTGGCTACACATATTCCAGATTGTAAAACTGCCTCTAGTGAAAACTTTGAAAACTATGAAATTTTGCGACCTTCAGCTTCAAGCAAAACTGCACTAAAAGCTGGAAGTAAGAGAGTAAATTTTGGCAGTGGCCTTTGGAAGAGAGGATTTCGAGGCGGTGGAAGCGGTCATGGCGGTCGGGGAGGTAGCGGTGGTCGTGGGAGTAGTGGTATAGGTGCCGGAGTAGGAATTGGATATTTAATTGGCAGTGGTAATAATGGTGGCTATCATGGTGGTGGTGAATCAGGGAGTATGAATTATTCTAATACCACTCAAACTACATTTCGATCTTCAAATGATGGCCTGAGATCAGTTTCAATAGGTAGCATTATTGGAGTTGTCGGGTTATTGTTATTGTAACGTTCTATCTTTTACATAATTATTTTTTAGTTTATAGAAAATTTATTATAAATAAAAAAAAAAACTGTTAGTGTTTCTTTTATAGTTATCATGAGTAATTGGTACTTATTTGGGTGTTTTTCTGACTTCATATGTTTACAACTTTTTTTTATTAGCCTAGTATAATGAAAAAAAAAAAAGAGATATCTTTAACGATAGCAAGACTGCAACTACAAGAATTATTCAATCGCAATGAAAAATTTACAACCAACTACTGTTATTTTCCAATTATATATCCAAGTAGCTCTGGTAATTGATACAAAATAAATACAATAAGAGAGAATTCCTATCATTGCTTGATAAAGATTCAATTTATACTGTCATTAATATCAAGATTTGATTTCTGATACCAATTCTATGATCTAGCATTCTCTTCTAAGAAAAGTCTTTCCAATTTGCTGGTTTTTCAATATTATTTACTTCAAAATATTTTTTACCACAAGAATAACCTCTAAAAGTAAAATCATTTTCAGGATTACAGTAACATTTATGTTCAAATCTAAATTCATCATCAATTGGACACTGAGTATAGACACCATGTCTATAACCAACATCATCAAAATAATGAATTTTATCTCTTGGTAAAAATAATGCTGCTGCAATAGAATGAATAGGAGCATCCCCCCATCTTTCATAAAAGAATCCACCAGCTCTATCTAAATGATCAAAATAAGCTCGATATGCATCACTTCTCCAAAATTTTAAAGAAGCAATTTCAAAATTTGACCAAAAATGACATAAATTATAAGTTTCACCACCATCATTTGAAATAAAATCCATCATATTATTTTCCGCAAGATATTGAGGATTTTCTTTAATAAATTTTTTTGTTTCATCCCATAAAGTTGGAATTGTTTTTTGAAATTCATGAATTGAAATTGTAAAACCATAAACTTTATCATTATCTTCCATCCATTTGAATAAATCATAATTTAAATCACAATGAATATCGGTATCGGGTTCAACTCTCCAATACCAATCATATTCATCTAATAATTCATTTCTCCAAAAAAATCCTGATTCAAATCGGCACATATGTCTATAAGATTCTAAATCACCATAGATGATACCTTCTTGTTTCATTTCATTTCTAGTTTGTTCAGCTTTCTTAAGATCAATCCATTCGGGGTAAGACCAATGTTCATGAGGAATTATTCCATATTTTGTTTTACCCGAAATGATTGAAGAAGTTAATCGTTTAAATTCTTCAGTAAATTCTTCATCATTAAGAAATACCCAATCATAATGATATTTATGATTAAAACGATCTTCAACTCCTTTAATTGATTTAATTAAAGAATATAAATCTTTATTTCTAGCTAATGTAACAAAAGTTGCTTTTACCTTCTTAGGAATAGGATCAACGGGTTTTGCTGGAGGTTGTATAGCAGGAGATAATGGTGATAAATTGGATGGTAAATCTAAAGATAATTCTAGAGATGAATCTCCCAAAGGTCCTGATTTGAGTGATGGTGAATCATTTACTGAATTTGGTTGAAAATCGGGTATAATTTGATTTGTTTTTGAGTCAACATAAAAAATCGTTGGTCGTCTCAGTAAAGTAAGGGTATAAAGAAAGAATATCCCTGCTAACAAGGATAGCACTCGAACGATGGGGGTTTTAGTCACCATCTATATAATAAAATAGTAGTTAATATTAATTAGTTTTGATAAATTTTAACTGGAGATGGTGACACATATACGCTTGTTCTATATGCACACCGCATCTTTATTTAGGAGTTGGTACCTTGCGAACAAAGAGGTACACGGAGCCAAGCGATATTGTAGCACCATAATCAGAATCATTGAGTAGTTACTACGAAATTTTTGATTATAATGTTTACAAAGTTATGAAATTTTAATTAATAAAACTATATACATATATTAAATAAGTTTAGCCATCAAAATCGACAATAATTTCCCAGATATTGCCCCCCAACACTATAACTATTATCAGGAACAGCCTGTATATAACAAAATGAAACGAAATGTAGAAGATAACAAAATCGTACAACAACCAACCGTTGAAAATATTTTATAGTGTTAGTAATCATCCAACAAATAATTAAACGAATTGAAAACAATAATTATCCCCATCAATCTATTTCCGTATAGAAATAAATATATAACTATATAACTATTATGTAATAGAAATGAAAGCAAATACATTTTAGATAGGTAAGTAAATACGTATGCAAATACGTAAGCAAATAGCAAATACGTATAGATATAAGTAAAACTAGTAAATATTGGTAGGCTAGTTCATACTTGGTAAAACAGAGTAGAGTATTTTATTGGTTAGTATTGGTTGGTAGGGAGTAAACCCATTGATTGGTATGTTGAAGTTGTTCAGATTATAAAATACTATACATTTCTTATACCATATGTTACAAGTGCTGAACTATGTTTATTTAAAATTTTATAGTCAGCATACACAGATTGTGTACACTATAAACTCACAGTGTATGTCGATAATGTGTAGCACTATTGTTGGTGATTAGTTATTATTGTTCTGTTATTTTTTCTTTTGTCTGTATATACATTGCAAAATCTTTTTTGTTCGTACTATCTTCGCGATAGTACACTTGTCAATTTTAACAATACAGAGAAGATTAGCATTGTCCTTGCATAAAGATGACACGCTTTACAAAGAGATTTAACATTTTTTTTTGCATAACCTTACCTGATACATGTTAATCAATTATCAATGGGCCATAAGAACTTGTATATAATTGTGAAAAGTAAAAGTTTTCTTCCAATTTTGTTGTTTTCTTGAATTAAATCTTTATGCCCTCCGGTTCGAGTATGTCAATTCTCAATTTGTTTTTTTTTTTTTTTGTATAACTTTTTATCAGTGTTTATTTACTGATCTATTTCTGATATTTGTTAGTGTTACTCTTTATGGGTAAGTTATTTCCATATGATACACTACCAATATCCATAAATGATCAATTGCCAGTTGATTCTCCATCCTCTTTTGTTGACTTGTATCAATTGTCTCCAGATAAGATAAATCGATTGATTAACTTAAAGTATAATAATGATCCAATCGGATTGATCAAACAATTATCTTTAGAGTTGGCACAAAAAAATCAAGAATTATCCCATTTACATCAACAAATTTTTGTAAAAGATCAAAAATTTTATAAACTACTAACCCAATACTCAAACTTACTGACGCTAGAAATTGATCATCAATTACTGAAATTAGTGATTAATAAAAATAATGATACAAACCTTAACCACCATGAAGACAACCACATTGCGAACGAGAAACCAGATAACAATTCTGGCTATGTTTCTGAGCCCAAAGTGAAAGGCCACAAAAGTGAAGATGATATTTCAACAAATGATAGGAATTACAGTCAAAACCGCTTGAAACAAGAAGGGAAAGGACCACAAGATGAACAAGTAAAAACCAAGACTAGGGAAAATGGCGGCATAAAAGCAAGACAAATAGAAAAAACACAAATAGAACAAACACAAGCAAAACGTAATGATATAGAAGCTAGTAGTATAGGAGGAAACCAAGTGGAAGGTGAAAAATCAAAAATTATGGCCAAGGTCAGTAATGAATTAGAAGGTAGGAGCTCTGAATTTACAGGCAAGAACGGATTAATCGTTGAAAGTAAACATAATGGTAAAGGGGATCGTAATATTAACCAGGAAGTGCTTCCTCGACCGTCAAGCTTATCCATGATTCCTTCATGGGTTAAAAATATTACTCGATATAATTCTGATGATGAAATACATAAAAATAAATCCAAACCTTCAAAAGTTTCACTATCTGACAATTCGGTATCTTTGAATCATGTTGATGATAAAATTCCTCTTGAATTGGAAAGATTGAAAAATGATTACAAAGATGATCAATCACTATTTCCATTAATTGATGAATTGCCAAATGATGATAATGTTGATAAATACGGATTTTATATAAATTCATCATCAATTAAATACCCCAATAATTCTTCTGGCTCAAATCAAGCAATTTTAATCAATAATCGAAAGTCTTATCTTCAATCTATAGGACAATTAATCGAGATTTCAAAAATTCATGATTCGACAACTCTAAATTATGAATATCAATGGGAAAGTTTGTTAAATGATATTAATCGTATGTATTATAAAGGAAATGAAAAATCAGAACTTAGAGAAAAGACTAATGTTGATAATTTAATAACTTCTGAAAAATTTGGTACTCATGGGTTAAATATATTGTATGAATCTCATGATTGTTTCTTACAATTAATCAATTTAATTCATAAAAATGGGATACCAGAAAATTATCGATATCAATTATGGTTGGAGTTAACTGGAGCTCAAAATTTACGAATTAATGGTGAATATTGTCAACTAGTGAAAGATATTAATAATTATCTAGCTAAAAATGATGAAATAATCCAAACAAATATCAATCAAATTAATTTAGATGTTTCTCGAACTTTCAAGAATAATTATTATTTTAATTATCAAATAAATTGTTCCCCTGGTCCTCATTATTATCGATTAAAAAGGATTCTATATGCTTTTGTTGCATATAAACCCAATATTGGATATTGTCAAGGGATGAATAAAATTGTGGGTAATTTATTGATTTTAGCAAGTTATCATAATCATAATAAAAGTTTAACTAATAAATTTACTGAGGAAGATGTATTTTGGATGTTCATTGGATTAATTGAGGAAATTTTACCCCGATATGATAGTGTATCATTTTTCAATGCTTTATTGAATATACGAATAGATCAAATTATAATTCACCAAATCTATACAAAAAAGTTTTTACCCAATTTATTTATTCATTTAAATAATCATAATATTCAATTTGAATTAATCACTATGAATTGGTGGTTAACTTTATTTATTGATTTAAGATTTATTAATTTGGAAACCTGGCACAAAATTTTTGATACTTTAATTATAGATGATTCCATAAAGTATCGAGATATTCATAATTGGAAAGATTTGTCAGCAAACTTAATCAACAATGATAATCAAAAAGCAGTCAAACTTATAGCAATAACTTTATCAATCTTCAAGTGTCTTGAGCAATTTCTATTATCATTACATGATACGTCTTCAATATATCGATATCTTGATGGGAATAACTCTTCGAAATTTTACGATGAAAAAGATCAAGAAATCAAAATACAATTGAAATATTCGGAAATCTTGACTTATTATGATGATTATATGAAAAAAATCGATTTGGATGAATTAATACAACATCGAATAAATTGGCAGTCTCAAGATTTTTAAAGAAAATGAAGCTTAATAAAGGACAAGTATCAAGATTTTATTAATATATGTATATAATACTCTATTTAAATACAAGAATTTGCCAACAATACACCTTAATCCCTCACATTACTCTACTTGTTCAATAGTATCTTTCTTGTTAATGTGTTAAAAATTTATAAATTTCGCAGCCATTGGGGACCGACCTGCATATTATCTGCAATGGCAAAATTGATAGTAATACAAGATTAGCTAGTAGATCAACATCTACAAGATTTAGCAGGTTAATAGAGTAAAGGATACGATGGTTGTTATCAGATTTAGAACAAGAGAAGGGATGTTTCGTTTTGATGCTGATCCAAATCAAGATTTTTTGTTGGTCTTAGAACAATTGGTTAATAAGATTAATACTAGTGATAATCAATCGATTTACTTGTCAAATAAACCCAATGATAAGGGAGAACCAGCTTCAACATTTTGTGGGCGTAGTCCCAAAGATATGGGTTTAAAGAATGGGGATATGATTTATGTTAGTTATGAATCTAGTTCAACTGGAAATACTAGTGGTGGTGGTGACAAATCTGCCACCATAAAAGAAGGTAGCATTACTGTAAATACTAAGGAAATTACCAATTCTATAAAATCGCTGGCGCCTTTAAAAATTGAAGAATCTCCACTTGATCAAGATCTTGACAAACAAGATGAATTAATTCATCGTGAAAAATCGAGAATGTGTCGACATGGACCCAAGGGAATGTGTGAATACTGTTCACCTTTACCACCATGGGATAAGGACTATAGAAAAGAACATTCAATTAAGCATATGTCGTTTTATTCCTATTTGAAAGAATTAAATGATGAAAAAAATAATCGTAATAGTGATTCTTCGTATATACCACCATTAGAAGAACCAAATTATAATATTGATTTACAATGTTCTCAAGGACATGCTCCTTATCCAAATGGAATCTGCTCAAAATGCCAACCCTCATCGATCACTTTACAACTACAAAAATTTAGAATGGTTGATCATGTTGAATTTGCGGATTCAACAATTATGAATAATTTTATTGAAAGTTGGAGGCAAACTGGATATCAAAGATTTGGTATATTGTATGGGCGATACGAAAATTTTGATAAGGTACCCCTTGGAATTAAAGCAGTTGTTGAAGCAATATATGAACCACCTCAACACGGGGAACAAGACGGAATTACATTATTACCATGGGATAATGAAAATCAAGTTAATGAAATTGCTGCAAAATTAGGATTACAGCAGGTCGGGTTAACATTTACTGATTTAACTGATGCAGGTAATCGTGATGGTAGTGTTATTTGTAAAAGACATAAATCAAGTTATTTTTTAACAAATTTAGAAATTTTAATGGCAGCAAGATATCAATTATCTCATCCTTATAAGACAAAATATAGTAATGAAGGAGAATTTTCTTCAAGATACGTGACATGTGTAATATCAGGGGGTTTGAAAGGAGAAATTGAGCCAAGATCTTATCAAGTTAGTACCAGTGCCGAAGCATTGGTTAAAGCTGATATAATAACTGCATCAACACAACCATCGAAATTATTTGTTAATTCTTCAAATGATAAACGGTATGTACCTGATATTGCCTATAGTGAAATCAATGAATATGGATTAGAAGTGAAGACAAATGCTAAACCAGCATTTCCAGTTGACTTTTTATTAGTAAGTTTGAGTGATTCGTTCCCATTAGATCCAAAACCTCAATTTGAAAATCAATTCACAATTGAAAATCGAGATTTTATGGGTCAATTACAAGATTTACATAAAGTTCGAGACTATTTAGGGGCCAATTATTCGCCATCACAATTATGTGACTTCCATTTTATAATTTATTTAGCTCGAACAAGTATACTTGGAGATCAAGAATTTGAATTATTAATTAAATATGTGGTTGAACGAGATCAACAACATTATTTACAATTGGTTCAAACCCCAGGTTGGATGACGTTATTAACGATTTTGGACCAATCTTGAATGGCAATAATCCAAGAATATATAAAATAAATTACTATAAAATAAAATAATATAAAACAAACCAAACCAAAACACCAAAACACCAAAACATTCCATACAATACCATTACATAACAGAACATAAAATAAAATAAAATAAAATATAGTCTCCCAATAGAAACAAGAGAAAAATATATCGGAAAATAAAAATAATCTATAACCGCAATAAATTGTAAATCCCAATATCAATACAATTTAATTCAATACAATTTTAATTCAAAACAATTTAGTAAAGATTGTATCTAATAAAAAAATATCAATTATCAATTCTTCCATTATCTAATATCAGTTACTACTACTACTACTACTACTACTAATTATTATGATGGGGTGGCGTTAATTTACTACTAATGGGATTATAATCGTCCCTCCCTAATGTACCCTTAGAGTTACAACCGAGTCGACCTAGATTTTGCGAGTATTATACTAGAACGTTCTCGAACTTTTAATGGACGCCGCACTTGCTTTAAGGAATAAAATTTTATATAAAGGACGGCATTGGGAAAGGTGAAAAAATTTTAGACAAGTTATTTTAGACGAATATTTACAAATAACTAGAAATTTTTATAAGAGATAGAATTTGCAAGTATGTCTACTCCTTTAGGTATTGATTTGGGTAATCTTAATACCATTATTGCCTGTGCTAGAAACAGAGGTATTGATATCATTGTTAATGAAGTTTCTAATCGAGCAACTCCATCATTAGTTGGATTTGGTAGAAAAAATAGATATATTGGAGAATCAGCTAAAAATCAACAAACATCAAATTTAAAAAATACTGTTGAAAATTTAAAAAGAATTATTGGATTAAATTATAATGATCCTGATTTTGAAATTGAAAAACAATATTTTACATGTCCATTAGTTGAATCTGAAGATGGAGGTGTATCAGCTCAAGTCAAATATTTAGGTAAACAACAAGAATTTACTGCCGTACAATTAGCAGCTATGATGTTAGGTAAAGCTAAAGATATTACTTATAGAGAAACTAAAGCTAATTTAAATGATGTTTGTGTTTCAGTTCCTGCATGGTATGAAGAAAAACATAGAAGATTAATTGGTGATGCTTGTAGAATTGCTGGTTTAAACCCAGTTAGAATCATTAATGAAACTACCGCCGCTGCCGTTGGTTATGGTGTTTTTAAACAAAATGATTTACCAGAAGATGAACCAAAAAAAGTTGCTTTTGTTGATATTGGTCATTCATCTTATGAAGTTTCAATTGCTGCTGTTAAAAAGGGAGAATTAAAAATTTTGGGTACTGCTTATGATAAACATTTTGGTGGTAGAGATTTTGATTTTGCTATTGCCAAACATTTTGCTAAAGAATTTAAATCTAAATATAAAATTGATGTTGAATCAAATCCAAAAGCTTTTTATAGAGTTTTAACTGCTGCTGAAAAATTAAAGAAAGTTTTATCAGCTAATACTCAAGCTCCTTTCAATATCGAATCAGTTATGAATGATGTTGATGTTTCTTCTTCATTAACTAGAGATGAATTAGAAGAATATGTTCAACCTTTATTAGATAGAATTCATGTACCAATTGAAAAAGCTTTAAAAGATGCTGGTTTATCCGCTGAAGATATTGATGATATTGAAGTTGTTGGTGGTTGTACAAGAGTACCATGTTTAAAAACTAAATTATCAGAAATTTTTGGTAAACCATTATCATTTACTTTAAATCAAGATGAAGCTATTGCTAGAGGTAATGCTTTTGTTTGTGCTACTCACTCACCAACCGTTAGAGTTAGACCATTTAAATTTGAAGATTTCAATTTACATTCTGTTTCTTATTACTGGAATAAAGAAGAAGAAGATGAAGATCATTTAGAAGTATTTTCAAGAGGTGGTCCATATCCATCAACTAAAATCATCACATTATATAGAAAAGGTGATTTTGATATTGAAATTAAATATTCAAATCCAAATGATATTTCAAAAAGTTCTAGTCCATTAATTTCAAAATGGCATATTAAGGGAGTAGTACCATCTGAAGGTGAAACTTCAATTGCTACTAAATTAAAATTAAGACATGATCCTTCTGGTTTATTCACTGTTGAAGCTGCTTATACTGTTGAAGAAAAAATTGTTAAAGAATTAGTTGAAAAACCAGCAAAAGAAGGTGAAGGTGAAGATGAAGAAGAAGAAGATTCTGAACCAGAATATAGAGAAGTTAAAAAATTAGTCAAAAAGAATGATTTAGAAATTAGTGTTGAATCAGCTAATTTACCAAGCAAAGTTCTTAATACTTATATTGAATCAGAAAATACTATGGTTATGGAAGATAAATTAGTTGCCGATACTGAAGAAAAGAAGAATACTTTAGAAGAATATATTTATGAATTAAGAGGTAAATTAGAAGATCAATACGCTAAATTTGCTACTGATGAAGAAAAAGAAAAATTAACTGCTTTAATGTTAAAAACAGAAGATTGGTTATATGATGCTGGTGAAGATTCTACCAAAGGTAAATATATTGCCAAATATGAAGAATTAGCTATGATTGGTAATATAATCAGAGGTAGATATTTAGCTGATCAAGAAGAAAAAAAGCAACAACTTAGAAAGAAACAAGAAGCAAAAGCTGAAAATTATATGGCAGAAAAAATTGCCGCTCAAAGAGCTGCTGCAAAGGAAGAATCTAAACCGGAAGAAGATGTTGAAATGGATTAAATTGGTTTTAAGTTTTAATTATTTTAGAGTAAAATAGAAATGATATTTCATGTAGTTTAGTAGTTAATAATAAATACACCCAGTTTGGATAAAATCATCTGTAATTTATAAATTTAGCGAATCAACCCCTTTGTATAATAAGTAGTATATACATTTCTACACTTATAAGAAAGACAACCAGACTAAAGTTGATGATTTGCAGATTCTGACCAACCGCTTATACTTGCTAACTTATAGATTCTGACAAACCACACATGGTTGATGATTTGTAGATTTTGTTCTTTGGTTAAGATGTCAATAATGCCCTCTGAATACTGATCTAACTTAGACTTCTGTTTATCGGTCTCTGTGTATTTGCGAGATGAAAGGTTGTAGCGCTTTTGATCATAGTTAGCTCAATCTTGTAACCGTGAAGATGAACCCTGGAGCAAATATACCTGGAATATATTGGTTTACAGCTGCTATTTATATCTATATGATGGTAGCTTACATGGTTTTGCAAATCATAAAAACTCAAGTGACAAACAATACCATAATTGCAATCAGGCTATTGCAGGGTTTGTGCCGACGTCACTGGATTAGTATCTACGAGAAGTTGCAGAACTGTCACAGAACCGCTCTCTAAGATATACTATGATTTGAATCATCAAACACTGGCATATACTTCTAGTGTTTGAGTAGTGAAATCAGTAAATGTGGTAAAGTTTACAGAACCAAAGATTTGAATCTGGTTGAAATTCTTTACAAAGGTGCTGTAATACTTAAACCCGAGAGAATGTTGTAAAGAGTAGTTGTTGTAGATGACAATCTTTTGAAGAAAGAGTTGGGTTTACCAAAATTTGTAATTTGTTCACTACTGGTCATAAGTTAGATTAGATTTAGAACCTTGTACTAACAGATTAAACAGGGATAAACCATGAAACTTCGGTGATTCAGTCTAGGTCTGGACCTCATAGATGATCACAATGTAGTTCAAATTGACAAATAAAAGTGATGCTTTGCAAATGAATGTGTAATTTTACTCATAAGGGCATCAATTGGAAAATCTAGTATGGTTCCACTCTAATTGGGCTTTGGTGTTCTCGGAGTACCCAGGAGTATTAAAAACTACGCCAAAATGTATAGTGTTGGTGTAACTAATGTAACCATTTTGTTCTATTTATTTATATTTAATATTTAAATAGGTTTCAGAATATAAAAATGCATGCAATCTATTTGTAATATACAGCTAGTTTTTATCGAAAATAGCAAGTGTTACATCTTCAAACTCCAACTTATTCTCACCAATAATTCGTATCAGGGTCATTGGTTCATTTAGGAAAAATAAACTTGTCATTGTTGTCAATCCACCATCTGCAAAGAGTTCCACCGAACTTACGTCGAAATACAAACTCAAGCTCAAGAACTCATCGTTGCCTAATCGAGTTGCAAATCCTTTATCACTGAAATGTTCGCTAAAAGAGGTTTCCCCCGAATTAGAACGATCAATGTAGTAAACATTTTCAACTTTATCAAATCCAACAATTAATTCATTTCCAACAGAGTTAGATAAAATCACTTTTACATTTTGGGTTTTCAATTTTGAAACATCTAAATGAAAAGCTTGAGGAATGTGTTGATCAAGCAATAACTCATTTGATTCAGTTGGGGTATATTTTTTTATTGGTTTGAATGCATTTTCAATTTCTTTTGCTGGAGCACTTGCAACATAGAATTTTTGATCAATTTGTTCTAGAGATAATGTTCGGGGAATAGTACAAGCAGACCTCCAGCGGGTAGTTGGAACTTGATTGGCATAATCCCAATTACTCATCCACCCAATCATTAACACCCGGTCATCGATATTACTCCAGGTTACACCAGCATAATTATCTTGACCCCAATCCAACCATCTGATTTCGTTATCATCAGACTTAAATTGATGACCATCAAAATCACCAACAAAATATTGGGTTACCGAACCTCCATTTGGTCCACCTGGATTGATACTAACCAACAAAACCCATTTAGTTTCACCATTATAATCCATGGGAATAAGATCAGGACATTCCCATACTCCACCATGGGCACCAACATTTTTACCAAATTCACTTTCTCGATTCCATTGTTTTAAATTTTTGGAAGAATAGAAAGTGATGCAGTCCTTAGTAGCCAAGGTCATAATCCATTTTTCACTAGATTGTAGCCACATAACTTTTGGATCCCGAAAATCAGAAATACCTGGATTAGGTAAAACGGGATTACCTTCATATTTTGTCCAAGTAACCCCTTGATCTAAACTAAAAGCCAAACTCTGAGTTTCATGCAATCCAGTTTTCTTTTTCTCTTCTTCGTCATCATGATGAGTAAAGATAGCCACCATAGCACCAGTACCAAACCCAGCACTATTATGTTTATCAATAACGGCGCTACCTGAAAAAATTGTTCCCATACTATCAGGATATAAAGCAATATCTTGTTCATGCCAGTGAATAAGATCGGTAGATATGGTATGACCCCAATGCATGGGACCCCATACGCTGCTATGAGGATGATATTGATAGCATAAGTGGTAAGTACCATTCAAATAAACCATACCATTTGGATCATTCAACCATGCATTTTTGGGGGTATAATGATATATTGGTCTATATTTTTCTAGTTGATCTTGATGTTGATCTTGATGTTGATCTTGATGTTGATCTTGATGTTGATCTTTATCCTTTATCTCACTGGTCATGATTTATCGTTCAATTATATACCAAGTAGTTTTACATGTTTATGTACACCGGTTTGACTAACAAATATTGCTAGAAATATTGCGCTCTGCATCTATGGACCATAAGTCCCCGGTCCGGTCGTGCTGGACAAAAAATCGGAGTGGTACCCCAGAATGTGGTGGTAATAGTAGTAGTGGTGGTAGTGGTGGTAGTGGTGGTAGTGGTGGTAGTGGTGGTAGTGGTGGGGATGGTGGTGGGGATACTACTAGTGACAATTATCACAATAAAACTTATGGTGTCAATAGTAATATAAAAGAGGTGGTGATGGTAGTGTTACTACCACCACCACCACTACCATAATCTACACTGACTCTTGGACAATAATGATGTAATCGTAAAGTAAATAATGATTGGAGTACAGGTGCAAAGTGGAGTTGGAGGTGATTCTACTAAAAATAATAATAAAATCATTCCATTCCATAGTGGAGGTGGTACTAGTGCTAGTGCCAGTCTCGTGCCAGCACTACCACTAGCGGTAGAACATTATCGCATACTTGTATACTCATGTCACTACAACTAACTGGTACATGATGCATATTACTATTTCTCGGCATTCACTAAATTGGTATAGTGCAACAAGCAAGAAGGTTTTTTAACATCTATCAAAATGAAACTTATAAGTTGCCCATAATTATCAATTAGGTTCTATGGCTGTAATGCCATAAAGTACCAGGTACATACTATAACAGACTGTCATAATCGAAGTCAATGAGATGATATCGACAAATACATGGACAAAAAAAATCTTGAAAATTACAAAAAACTTCAAAAACAATGTATTCATAAAACAAAATAAAACACCATAACCTACCGTAAAACAAAATAAACCACCATAAAACACCATAAAATATTATAAAACACCATACAATACTATACAATACTATACAATATACATACCATTTACATACTATTTTTCATACTATACAATATACATACCATTTACATACTATTTTTCATACTATACAATATGCATACCATTTACATACTATTTTTCATACTATTTACCAGACATTTTATAGTATAATATTTTTAAGTATAATGCAATTCAGTACAATTTTTTACAGTATAATTTTTTCAGTATAATGCATTTCAGTATAATGCATTTCAGGACAATGTTTTTCAGTATAATGCTTTACAGTATAATGTTTTCCATAATGTTTTTCAGTACAATGTTTTCCATAATGTTTTCCAGTATAATGATTTCCAAAATTCTTTTTGGTGTTTCTTCAATTGTAGATCTCAAACACCGAGGAAATCTATAGTGGTTCTTCTTCTTATTTTCATGTTTATTTTGTTTATTTATTTATTTTTCCTGTTATCTTATACTAAACACAACCTGTCGGTTGCGATCTTCATAGTCTCTATCCCTATACTTTCTACTTCACTGGCTTCATTGGATCTAGTCATTCTCCTTCATTAGTACCGAAAGTGTGCATCTGGGCAAAGATGACACAAAGTCCATTGGCGTGAAGGGACAAAAAAAAAATAAAAATTATTTGTAAAATTAATTACAACCAGGAAAACTTGATTTGAATTAAAAGAATAACGGGGTACACCACTAGAATCAAATTATATATCAATCTTGCTCAAGTCAAAATATACTGGTTTTTATTATTAGCTTTTTTCCCCTAGGTTTGCTCCCGTATTTTGCCTGTATTATACCTGTAAGATAAAACACTACTAATATTAATACTACCTACTAATATTAATACTACCACTACTATTAATACTACCTACTACTATTAATACTACCTACTACTATTAATACTACCTACTAATATTAATACTACCACTACTAATACTAATACTAATACTACTACTAATACTACTAATACTAATAGTACATCTACTACTTCCACCACTATCACTACCACCACTGCTAATACCACCACTACTATCACGACCACCACTAATAAGACTTCCAATCATATTACTATTAGTGCTAATTATCATAATAGAGATCTTTACTTATTTCAATCAATATAATTTTTTTGCATATTATAGGTGATGCCTAATCAAAAATCAAACTTAACTCTTGGAATCCAAAAAGTAGATCAAAATAATCATGAAAAAGATTTGGGGGATCAATTTACTTCATCCCATTTGACATTACCAAACTTAATCCAACACGGAGCTTCAACAGTCGAAGCGACAAATTCTTCAGCAAAACCTTTCAGACCGACTTTGTCACCTTTAAAAACCGATTTTGATGATGGGGTTGTCGATGATAAAGATTATAGTTTAAAATTGGAGAACAAATTAATTGAAATTGAAAATGAACTATTGGAAGCGTCTGAAGACGAAGATGAAGATGAAGATGACGACAACGATGATGATGTAAACATCAATCACGCCGATGAAGAGGATTTAAAGGATTATGCTCCAGGAGGTTATCATCCATGTTATATTGGTGAAACTTATAAAAACCAAAAATATACTTTAGTTCGAAAATTAGGTTGGGGTCATTTTTCTACTGTATGGCTAGCAAGAGATAATGACAAAAATCAACATGTAGCCATGAAGATTGTAAGATCGGCTAAACATTATACAGAAACTGCCATTGATGAAATTAAATTGTTAGATAAAATCACAACTTCTGATATTCATCATCCTGGTCATGAACATGTAATTCAATTATTGGATACTTTTACTCATAAAGGTCCCAATGGTATTCATGTTGTGATGGTATTTGAAGTTTTAGGAGAAAATTTATTAAGTTTAATTCGAAAATATAAGCATAGAGGTATACCAATCGTGTTTGTCAAACAAATCGCAAAGCAATTATTATCAGCATTAGATTTTTTACATCGAATTTGTGGAGTCATTCATACGGACTTAAAACCGGAGAATATTTTAATTGAAATTGGTGATGTTGAACTGATTGTTAGAATGGTAGAAGAAGAAGAACTTCAAATAAAATTACAAAGAAAATTACTGAAATCAAAATCAAATCTGAGTAAACAAACTCCAGCAACTTCAACTCAAAATACTCCCCAAACCAAAAAAACAATAGACCTTAATGACTCTTTGAAACCAGTAACAAAAATTAAATCAGTAAATTCAATAGAAAATGAAGTATTATCAACATCAGCAACTTCAAAAGCTAAAGTTATCAACGATTCACCATCTTTTGGAAGGAATGGTAGAAGATCGGCAAGACAATCATTGATAACTGGCTCACAACCTTTACCATCACCATTAAGAACATTTAATAAATCGTTTACTAATGTTAGAGGGTTGGGATTTTCAACTGCAAATACACCAATAAAATCTCCTTTATATAGTGGTGATTTTATTGATAGGACTAATTCAATTCCAGTATCGAATAATAATATTAACGATTCAACTTTAAATAATTCATTATCGTCAATGTCAATTTACAACTCCTATGATGTTATGAAGATGAATCCGTTAGATATTTCACATAATTTACAACGACATACATCTTCAGTTCTGACTGATGTTATAAATGAAGATGAACTAATTTCAGTAAAAATTGCTGATTTAGGTAATGCATGTTGGATTAATCATCACTTTACTGATGAGATTCAAACTAGACAATATAGATCACCTGAAGTATTATTAGGTTATCATTGGGGTGCTTCAAGTGATTTATGGTCATTCGCATGTTTAATATTTGAATTATTAACGGGCGATTATCTATTTGATCCTCGAGATGGAAAAACGTATGCCAAAGATGATGATCATATAGCCCAAATAATGGAATTAATAGGTCCATTTCCAAGAGCAATGTTGAAAGAAAGTTATTATACTCGAGATTTTTTCAATTCTCGAGGGGAATTACATAGAATACTAAAATTAAAACCCTGGGGTTTAAAAGAAGTATTAACTGAAAAATACAAATTCAATTCTCATGATGCTGCTGAAATTGCTGATTTCTTAACTCCAATGTTACAAATTCAACCCGAACTAAGAGCAGATGCTGGTGGTATGGTTAATCATCCTTGGTTAAGTGATGCTCTTGGATTAGAGAATGTTGTCCTTGAACGGCCAGTAGGTGGTTCTGGTGAAGATTTACCTGGTTGGTCAAAAGAATTTGAAGGAAATTTTCAATCGGGTAAAACTTATTATCATCACCATAATCATTAATCAATTGAATTGAAATCAGTTTATTATTACCACCATCATAATCATTAATAAGTTGAATCTAAACCAGTTTATTGTCATCATCATAATCATTAAAAATTTGAATTTAACCCCGGGGGATTTTTTTTTTTTTGGTACATTCGTTATAGAATATCATTTTTATCATTACATTGTCATAACTATATACGTAACTCATAATTGGTACATAACTTAATTAATAATCAATCAATCAATCATTTGTAACTATTAAAAATTGGTCATCGCACGACCAAAATTGGGAAGTTGACTGGTAACATAAAATTAGTAGTAGATAGCAAAAGATTAACGGTGAAGGTGATAATGTTGCAAATAGAGGAGAATAACTTATTGATTGAGAAGACATTGACAGAGAGAATATTTTCTGATGAAGGGAATAAATCAATCGATAGAATTGTCACTGATTTTGATTTTACTGCCTATCATATTTCGACGCCAGAAACTAAACATCAATTGTTGATATCAATCTATTTGAAATGTTGGGATGATTTATATGAGTATGGGGTAATTGAGTATCTTAGTGACAAGTATACCAAGTATTCTAGTTGTTTAACGATATTACCAACTCAGCAAGTGGAGGCAAGTTATAATTATTCCATGGTTTTAGATCTTGAGAAAATCAAGGAAGAATCGGAAGAATTCAAGTTGGAAGTGATTCAAAATGTGAGTCTCTTAAAAAGATACGCTATGGCATCAGCATTTGCTAAAGCTTTTAATCGATATGACGAATTATCTCAACAATACATGAATTCAAATACTTATGCTGAAGAAATTCAAACCGAATTATTTAATGAACCAGTTTTAGTGGTTAGATACCGGGGTTTAGATGAATGTATTTATATAAAACCAAGTTTTGATCGAGTTACCGTGATTTTTTCAACAGTTTTTCAAGATGAAACTGATAAAGTTTTCGGTAAAGTATTCTTACAAGAATTCGTAGATGCAAGAAAAAGATCAGTGCAAACTGCTCCTCAAGTATTATATAATGATAAAGAACCTCCTTTAGATATTCAATCTGTCGCTCAAGGTAACAAAAATAATGAAAATAAAGGTTATGTCACTTTTGTCTTATTTCCAAGACATTTAGTTAAAGGTGATAAACGGGAAAATTGTATTGGTCAAATTCAAGTTTTCAGAAGTTATTTTCATTATCATATCAAGTGTTCAAAGGCATATATGCATTCAAGAATGAGATTTAGAGTAAAAGAATTTTTGAAGATTTTGAATAGAGCTAAACCTGAAAACCTTGATAATGATGGTAAAACTATCGAAAATAGGAAAACTGCTAGTGGTAGGAGATTTGATCTGAGAGCTTGATTATGAATACAAAACAAAAATGACAAAAAATATAGATGGTAAATTTGAGAATGAAAGCCATATCTAGGACATAAGTAAACATGTTGTATTTCCTCATACCTTTTACATGTCAAACAATCATATAGATAGTAAAAGAAACGACGTCTAAGCAAATATGTAAATGCAAAATTAAGACAGTAGATTAATCGAATTATAAACAAATTTGAAAAATCTATCAATAAAGAGAAGTAAATATAATATGATTTTAAATCCTGCCACAGGGCATCCTCTATTAAATATATACATAATTGACGATAATAAATACACTCGAAAATGAAACAAAAACTATATTAATTGCTCAATCGACAAAGATTCATATCGTAATTGGTTAATCGATAAACAATTATATTGTAATCGATTCGATAAAGTTTTTACAATTTGGAGCACTCCAAAACTGCAACTTTTGCGATTTTAATGATTTGATTACAACTTTGGTTTCTTGACCCCATATTTTGATCTAGAAGTTTGTCTATTAGCCACTCCGGCTAAATCTAAGGCCCCTCTAACTAAATGATACTTAATACCAGGAGTATCTTGAACTCTACCACCTCTCACTAACACAATATTATGTTCAGACAAATTATGGCCTTCTCCTGGGATCAAAGCTGAGATTACTTTACCATTACTCAATCTAACCCTACAACATTTTCTTAAAGCTGAATTTGGTTTTTTTGGTTTTACCACCATAACTCTCAACACTACTCCCTTTTTGAATGGCGATCTTTGTAAATGGGGAGCTTTAGTACTATTTGGCTTCACTGGGAATCCTTGTTTCCCCATTTTCACTTGATTTAATGTAGCATACCGTACTTGATTCATTATTGATGACTGAATCGGTTGAAAACCCGATCTTATCGAGTTCATATACGAACTCATTGAAGGCAACGCAGTTGCCTTCATCATTGGCTGTATAAAACCTCGACTTCTACCCAATAAACTCCTAAACATTATCAATCCTATCAATCTTACTCTGTCTTTATTACTATAACTTTGAAAAAGTCTTCACCAACCGTTTTAGGAATAGGGACGTGTGCGCACCATTTGTTTTTCTGGTGTAGGCGCAACGCCAATAAACGAGAAGATAATTTTTGGATTATAGGTAATAACAGTGATAGAATAGAATGTTTAGAGGGATAATTCGAGTTGGTAGAGTATTACCTAGGATTGGAAGAGTTCCAGTTGTTTATAATCCAATTTTCAGAAGAAATTATGCTGGATTTCCTAATTTGACTCGAGAAATTGCCAAAGAAAGAATTTATGAATTATTAGAAGGATATGATAAAGTCGATAGTAGTAAAGAGCTTAGTGAGGAATTATCTTTTGTTCAAGATTTAGGATTGGATTCATTGGATGTTGTTGAAGTAATTATGGAAGTTGAACACGAATTCAATATTCAAATTCCTGATGATGAAGCTGATAAATTGAAAACTATCAAACAAACTATAGATTTTATATTGGCTCAACAAGATGCTGTTTGAATAATTTGAAACCTTGATACCATTAGAAACAATGAAAATTTACTTGAAACATGATTGAATTTAGTCATTGTATCGAAAAGAAAAACGAGAAGTCTCACTATAGTATCATTTTGCATCATTTAGTATTACATGTCATTAATTTAAATAGCTCTACATTATATATCAAGTACTGAATGTAAGCAATAATATCGAAATTTACTTTACAACTGGTTCTTCTTGAGTTCATTTTTACGATTAGTTAATTTTTTTATTTTTTTTTTATTTATTTTTTATTCTATTACTTTATCAATGCTAAACTCAAAGTCCTATACCCATACCGCTTGCCTCTTTATTGTTTAGGCTTCACTTGTCTTTGGCTCTGTTTATCGTTTCATGTCCCCATTTGTTTCACCGTATCTATGTGTCTCTTTGTTACAAAAAATAAATGCTATCAAATTGATTCAAAAAAAAAACACACCGGGAAGACTTCAACTATTAAACTAAGTATAATGAACCTGTTTGAACCTGGAAACCTTCAATTTGTCTCTGTTATTTACTACTATTCCTCTACTTACTTCACTTGTTAATATATTTCACTTTGGTAACGCCACGACATTATAGTCCAATAAAATTTGCTGGGAATAACCATCAACCAATATTAATAACTAAAGATGGTTTCTTACATTACTAGACCAGTGTATAAGAAGTTACCCAATTTGATTGGGTTGAACCCAGCTAACGTCAGAGCTTATGTTCCTGACTTAGTATTATGGGGAGTTGCTGCTGCTGCAGGAGTTGCTGTATTTACTGAAGGTGTTCCATTATTTCAAGACACTTTCTATTCAAAAATTCCAGTATATGGAAAGCATTGGATCCACAACCCAGATCCAGAAGATGTTCCTGTTTAATTAATATGCATATATATATATGAATATATATTTTTAGATCAAATTTGTTGTAGATGAATTGGAAATTGCATGGATTTTTAAAACTGGTACTAATGTTTGATTGGAAAATACCAGTATAATTCAAATTGAGTTGGTTTAAATTGATAAGAATTACCTGATTTTGTACCTTCAATCGAGTTCACGATCATTGATATCCAAATTAATCTGTCTTTCATATATGTGAGATATTATGATTATTCAATTTCATACTTGGTGCCTAGATCTCATTGCTTGATAATCTACCCTTGTCTTTTTCAAGGAATATATTCTAACGAATCTCGGTCGATCCGTTTCATATATTCATTCTCAATCAAGTTTTCAATGTTTGACTTTAATAATGCAACTGGGATTGGACCTTTTACCTCTAGTATTTTGAAGCATTCATTTAATAATTCGATCATAGATAACCTTCGACGATTCTTCATAATTTTAACAATTACTGACTTTACTTCATCATTTCGATTCTTGGTATTATTTTCCCTACCAATTGCTTTATCTTTTATTTCTTTAGAATCTTTTCCTAGTGAAATTTTTATAGTTGTTGATTTATCGTCTAAATTATAATTGAATTGGTATATATTTTGATTGATAACAACAATAATTTTAAACTTAATTAAAGAACTTAAAATACGTGTCAATAAGCTTTCCTCTAGCCCAGTACTTTGAATCATCTCTTTAAACGTATATGAAGCTTTTTTCTCATACAATAGAACCACAATTGCTTGATACAAGTTCAATATCAATTTCTTGATTCCCAGAATAAATTCAACTTCAATTACTATTTGATGTAATCCATAATTAGTCCAATCCAAAATCTTATTTGAATTTCTTGAATCTATTTTTTGAAATTGGGAGGTAAATTCATCCAACCTCTTCTGCAATATCAACGGTAAACTGATTCGACTATCATCCATTTTTGGTATATCAGGCCAATGTTTTTTTTCTAAAATTAATGGTATAAAGTCGATATCATTCCCATTTTTATCAATTTCATAGGTTTTTGATATTTGCAAGTCTTGAAACATATGGTTTAAGCTAATTGATATATCGTTTTCACCTATAGTATCTAACATTAGGTTGACCAATTTTTGCTCTTCACTGATATCTTCGTATGCTTTATTTAATAATAATCTTCTTGATAAATCACGTTGATACTGTAGTATAAATTCTTCTTTGTTATTTATTGCTTTGAATATTATCAAAGTTTGTGATTTTAGTTGCTCGAAACCTATATCAAGTTTCTGTTTGAAATATGCATCACATTGTTTAATTAATAATTGAATAATAAAGTTGTTGAATTGTGATTTATTCATTACTTGATTAAACCCAGATCTAAACTCATATTCAAATTGATGATCCAGTTGAGAACAAAATTTAGTTTCTGTTAGCTTTTTAAATTTTTTATAGTTTTCAATGATTGAGTTTATAATGTTGATTTTTGAATTTTGCTTTAAGTCTGTGATTAAGTCATTAAAATTGTTATAGATATATGTACCCCAAACGCTAGCAAACACTTTCATAGAGTTGTAGCCAAATTCCTCTTCACTCAAAGTGCAATAACGAATCAAGATTGATAATTCTTTATTTGATTGGATAATGTAAGGTAAAATATCTTCAATTATATTCTGAAAATCATAAAATATCAAATTCCATTTCAATTTAAGCAACAAATCATAAAGAAACGCTTTAGAATGACCACAATCTTTCCAGAAGCTAATTTCATAGGAAATTTTTTGTAAAACTGTTTTAAAGTAAGTTTGAGGGTCCGTCCAATTATTTCGAATTCGAAGATAATTGGTAATTATATGATTGATCAAATCATGATGTAGTTTTAATTGGCCATCAACATTTAATCTGATTAATAATTTTGATAATCTCATACTTAAATCAACTAAATCATCTTGTTCATTAATTCTTGCCTGATTATTTATTGAAATATGTAAATTCATCAACTTTTCACCCTGATCTCCCACAAAAAAATCATCCGTAAACAATCTAAGGCCATATATCTTAATTTGTTGTTTAGAGTGATGAGGTAAAAGGTAGCATCTATCAATATAAAGAAATATTTTCGTTAGTAAATCTAATTTAGTATCATAATCTTCAAAAACTTTCAAAAACAAGGTTCCAGCTTCAATTCCTTGATCTAGACTACTAATTAGTTGCGGTTTTACCTCTTGCTGATACTTCAAGTCTATGTTATCATACAAAACTTTGGCTAATTTTGATTGTTCAATATGTCGATATCGACAGATATTCTCCACCATTTGATAGTACCTGATATAGGTCATATCCAATTCACGGCCATGGAGTACTGTATCGACCGCTTTGTACACTAATTCTCGGGTGTTATCAACACTATCAATACTATCACCGTTATAATTAGAAGAAATTTTGAGTTTTTTACCAGAAATTTCACCTATTCGATCCGAATTTTCACTATAATCAACTGATAGATGAGACGGAACTATCTGTGACGGTACAGTCCCACCAAAGTCTAGCAAATCCTTCGCCATAAACAATTCAACTGAAATAGCTGCAAATTACAACCATTTTACAACCAGAATGCGGATGTCAAATTTAGCACCAAAACTGCTGCTTTAGTAATACTATCATGAACAAGAAGGAAGGAGGCGATATAGTGGAAGTAACCAAGCCCGAGCAGCTCACTAGTGTGTACAAGAAGAATGGGACGTTTGATAAGCAACGAAAGCTTCTTTTGGAGAATTTCAAGACATCAGAAACTCATAGTAATCTATTGATGAAGTTGAAGATATTAATTGATGGAAAGATCAAGGAGAATCCGGAGATATTGATGAAGAATAAAGGTAAAGTTGGTGCTTTGATACAGGGAGAGATTATCAATGAACATTTGAAAGATCCGAGTAAATCCAAAGTTGGTAGTACATTGTTGAGTATAGTCGACAAGGATATTCAGGAGAAGATTATTGATTCGCCTGAATTTCACAAACAACTACGAGACGAGCTTAAAGATGTGAGGAGACGATTGCAGGGGATTTCTGACGAAGATTATCAGATCCAGTTGAATAAAGAGCAAGAGGAAATTGAAAATCGTCAAAAACTAGTCCAAGAGCAAAAAATTGCTATGGGTAATGAATCGCGAAATAATCATAACTATCGAATGAAAAATAACATGAATCGAATAACTAAGATCCCCCGATTCAATTTCAATCGTCATCAGAATAGTGATAGTGTTGCAAATGTGACCAAAACTGATCCAAAATCTAGTGATTCTGATAAGGACAAACAAGATGAAAAACCGACAAAACCACCGTTTATGTTATATTAAAAAGAAATCCATTGTAAAATTCTTTTCTTTGTGTTTTTCGAATGTATGGAAACCAACTGAAAATTCATCATTCTTTATATTATACCAGAAATAAATGAACAAATCAATAAAAACTTTCCATATTACAACAAGAGGTTCAAACTTTTGTGGTCTAATTATAATAGACTAAGCTAGATCACAAATTTAACTGTTTTCCTGTATTAGTATTTTGTCTACGTTTTATCTTGCCAGAGTCCCAAAAACTACATCTTTGAAGGTTTTTGGCGCATAATAATTACTAGAAATTATCAATACTAGTTCTTACGTGGGTATCAATATTCTTTATTAGTACATAAGTATAAAATTGGAAACAGTCATCATATCATTTTCTTTTGATTAGTCAGTATCAAATATTTCAGTTGCAATCAGCATCAATTCTTCAACAACTTTGCTCTTATAACTTAAATCTTGAGGACTGGAGGAAAAATCATTGAAAATAGCAGGTCCCCATACGATTGCCAAACTTTTCGGAGTCATTCTATTATTTTCGTGATGATCAGCAACTTTATTCAAATGGAAAATTAAAGCTCTTAAAGTGAAATATGCTCCATCAGGTAAATTATAAACCAAATGATGTAACCTCTTAGCAATAGCAACTTCATCGTTACTTTTGACTACATCAATAAATGATTGATAATACTGATTAGTTAACAAAGGTTCTGGTAATTCAGCAAAATACAATTTCAATAAACTTGCAATGCAATTGATATCTGCGTCAAGCACATTATTTGGATCAATATTATTGCCAATTAATAAATAATTTGTAAATTTTTCATCGATTGAATCTTTCAATTGTTGCACAGTAGTTTTATTTGAACTTGTTCTGTAAATCCCTTCGATATTTAATCCATAAGTTTCAATTACTTCGATACATCTTTTCACCACTAACGGAACATTATCAATACCCGCGAATTGGATCAACTCTTCTATAGATATACCAAATGTTGGTTGCTTGTGAACTATAGATTTAGATCCTTTCAATTCTGGATCAAGAGTACTATATGTATAGTTTGATTGAGTGAACTCGTTATTTGAAATTTCAGGATTAATTTTCCGATCACGAGCAGGTGCTATATTCAATGCTGTTGATGGAGCAATAGAGTTTGTCGTTTCAGCCGATACAAAGGTTCCAGTTGAAGCTTGAGAACTAAAATCGTTGGAATTGTATGTATTGAAATCCGATTTATTGAAATTACTATTATTGTTATTATTACCAATATTAGCATTGTGATTACTTTGATGTTGATTATGACTCAGTTGATAACTAGGTTGGATATTAGTGTGATCTTGTTTTTGATTACTTAAAAATGGTTTGTGTTGGATTTGTTGTTTAGCCAATGATGGGTGAACAGTATAGTCTATTGGAACCAAAGTTTTGGTATTTGAAGTACGTTCATTTTTCAAGATATAATCATACAAGTCTTTTTCATTGTCGATTAAATTTACCACAGATTTCATTGACGGCTTTGAAGATTGAATAGGACTAATTGAAATACCCAAGTTCATAACTAAATTTTCATTCCATGTAGCATATTTTTGTAATTGAACATTTAAAGCAATATCAAGCTCTAAGATATAATCTTTCAATTTTTTATTGGTATTTGGTCTATGAATTATCAAAATTTCATCCTTTAATTTTTTACAAAGGGTAACTTTTTGTTTATAATCCTGGTCAGCTACTTCGACCTTTCTAGTCAAATCATCTTCTTGTTGACTTACTGATTTATTTTTTAAACTAAACGACTTTTTGTTAGGATCAGAAGTCTTCAACTTATCTAAATCTTCACATAAATGATAGTATCTTTGTTTTGCTTTATCGGCTGCCATTATAGCATCAAGACATTCTTTTTCTTTTCGTTTTGCCTCTTCTTTGATAATCTTTCTTGATCTTGTCATAGTAACAAGTAAGGAGTTAATCTCATCAAACATTACTTGTAAAGCTTTGACATATTGTGATCCAACAGCATAAGCAGCCTCATCAAATCCAATTACTTGATCTAATTGTCTCGAAAATGAATCTTGTTTCAATTTCAGAGAACTTTTCATCGACATTCGAATTTGATTACCAAACTTCTTCAACTGACTGTAATGTTCATCCTCTATTTGAGTCTTTTTCTTAATAAATTTACTCAATTCTTCTCCAGTATTTATCGATTGTTTCAATCGTGTCAATAATACATCTAAACTACCATCACTTTGAAGAAAAGTTTTCACTCTATCTTGTTCTAGTAACTGGCCTGAGCCTGATTCTGTCTCTGCAGCCATTGTATCAATCTACTGTACTAAGATATCTTCAAAACGCAATAAATAGATTATTTTACTTTGGTGTTCACAGTGATTTTTTCTAGCGACTGATGGTAAAAAATGGCTGTGAATCAATAATTCAACTATACTCAAAATTTTATTAGTAAAACCGTATCTATAAACAAGATATTTGTCAACAAAGACTATAATTATCAATTGTGACAAATTTACTGAAAGTCACTGTCAAAGTTGTCAAAGTTGTCAAAGTTTTAACAGGTTTTCAAATTAAAACCACGGAGATGAGCGGAATTTACCATCCAAACCCTAGTGATTAATTATAAACCGTAAAGTTTATGAGAGTGTATGAGAGTTTACGGTGGTTGAAACATTTAAATGTAATATCTAGTTTTAATGAAAATTTTCTTTATCATTGTGGCGATGCAGTTTACAATAAATTTTTCTATTATCCTATTAACCTAATATAGTATGATGCAATGTTGAAGTAAATTGAGATGAAAGTAGTTAGCTTGAAAGTGTGTTAATGACCAATTTAAGTCAGTAGATAAAAACTAGAGATAGTCAATGTAGTCAATTTACTGTAAGAAAAACGTTGAATTTCTCTTTTCATCATCTTGGCCAAAAGCATTCACACTATTCTCAACTGTAGCAACAGAAAACTCTAAATCATCGGAAGTAATCATGTCCCAAAACTTATAAATCATCATGATTGAAAATACATTACCCAAAGACCCAAAAAACAAGCCATCAAGGTAATGGTTAGTACCTTTACAAATTTGTAAAGAAATGACATAACAACAAATTTGTCCAACAATGAAGAAAATAACCGATAAAATCAATGCTCCCAACAACCACAAATTTTGCAAAGCAAATTTAACCAAGATAACTTGGGAAATGAAATAAATAAATAAGATAGCTGCATTCAAAACATAACTTACAACAAAT
This sequence comes from Suzukiozyma pseudoglaebosa, assembly GCA_030705115.1. Classification (NCBI taxonomy): domain Eukaryota; kingdom Fungi; phylum Ascomycota; class Pichiomycetes; order Serinales; family Debaryomycetaceae; genus Suzukiozyma; species Suzukiozyma pseudoglaebosa. Next base: position 84,472 of record JANIWI010000034.1, on the reverse strand, counting down.
AATGCAGTGGTGTCATTGGGATTTAACATGGTATTCCAACTCTTGAAAGTAAGCAAGCTTATTATAAAGTTAACCGCAAACCAGGATCCACTTATAATTTTTAATAACCATTTGGAAGTTTTAGTTCCATCTTCCCAAAATTGAAAACACAATAATCCATTATACAACAAGCAAATACAAGCAGCACTAGCAAGCCCTATTTGCAAAGCAACAAAGTAAGCATAACTTCCAGAACTGGGCGGAGATACACCACAATCAACTACCAATGTTGATACAAACAATGCAATAATAATATAAAAAAATGACAACATTTCACTACGTCCTATGGCAGTATATTTGGCCCTAACATTGAAAATGATCACTAATACAATAATAATCCCTCCAAAATGTATAAAAGCATTCCCGATTTGAAAGATCAAAGTATTAGCTAGCTCGACTGATTGTGCATAACATGCTGGCACTATTCCTCGAGAAAAGTAGGGATTTTTTTCAACCGATCCAACTACTGAACATAAAGGAAACGCAGCTTTGGCACAAATAGCATCAAAACTCCCAAATGTCATCGGTCAAGATCAAACAAACTGATTGATTACGATTTACTTTACTTACAAGACGAAAAATTTCACGTCCATTTTAGGACGAATTATATACATGAAAAATTATAAAAATAGAATTCGTACTTACAAGCCCATAACAAGAAAAACAATTAAAGAAGAGACACTAATAGGAGTAGAACTGAGGTGGTTGTGGATTCAACGCTGACTACAAAGTAATTTGTATTCCGGTGTTCTTTAAATTAAATAAATATGGTATATACATGTGATAAAACGGTTCATAAATAAGCAGACCTAGATGCGATCTGCATCAACAGGAAGCAATAGAACATAATCTCATAAGAGATGCATTCTGGTGATTGTTCATCTTTTATAATCATTTGAAAAATCAAATGTTTATAGCCGTTAGATAATTTTATATATTTTTCATTTCTTGGTTATATTTCATTAATGTCATTATTTTCGTATCATTTCTCATTTATCATAATTAAAACCTTCAATCCACGTGTGGATTGTTTTATTTGAGTAGTAGCTCAATTGGTGATGGTTCTTTCTATTCGATTTAGGGTTAAATCAAAATTAGATTGGTATTCCATACAGAATACATGAAAAAATAGTAAATTATTTCATTTCATTTCATTTCTGTCAATTATTCATATATTGTAATAATATGGAGGAGGTGGCGGTGGTGGAGAAATCGAATCCAACACAGAATGATTATTGAAATGATTCCATTTATGATCGTGCAAACTTCTACCCCTAGTTTGATTATATTTCTTTAATTCTTGATTGATCTTGTCAATTTTTATGTAGTTTAATGATTTAGATGAATTATCATCAAATGGTGATGATTTCTCTCCTCGAATTGGTGATTTTTGATTGAATTGAAAGTATGAATTTCCAAGTCCAACTCCTGATAATAAACTTGGAGAATCTAAGTGTAAATGCGAATCTATATGTAAAGAATCTGGCTTTATTGGAATAAATGTAGATTCTTTTATAGGTTTTGGAGTGAAAAGAATTGATGGTTCAAGAGGAGATGGATCAATTCCCATATTTAAATTCGTTGGTAAGGAAGTATCAGCAAATTTCTTAGAATTTGAAGGTTCCATTATAGTTGAATTCAGTAAGTTCACAGAAGAGGAATCCATCAAAGTAGTTGAATTCGATGGAGAAGAAATATTGGACCTTTCGATCAGTTTTGAATTTCTCTTCTTGATTTTAATTCTTCTTCTTTTAGGTTTCAAAACTTCATTATTTTTAAATCCATTTTTGTAATTAAAACTTTGAATATTTTGAATATTTAATAAAATTTCTTGGGTCTTGTTAAAATCATTATTTGTTATTAATTGTAATGGAATTTCATTATTTTTGATATTATATTCTTTCGATTTAACTAAATCTAGATCTAGGTTTCGATAAAGATAATTCAATAATATCGGTTGGTTATTAAATTTTTCTAAATTTGATCTTTGAATAAAATTGTCAAAATTTGGAATATTCAAATTTAATGTTTCTCTTGATTTATAAAGTTTACAAATTTTCAATAAATTTTTGTTTGAATAACTATCAAGATTGAAATAATTCTCGGATACTTGTCTTGCAGCATTAAAAGGTAATCCAGCATTCATGATGTAATCATCATCATCGAAAGGATCATCATCAATATTATGAATATCGTTTAAATTACGATTTTTTTCATTTGATACAGAAGGGTCACGAGAACCACCATTAGTGGTAGTTGAAGAAGATGGGGTCATTCCATTGATTCCATTCATACCATTTATTCCATCTAAATTTAAATATCTTAAACTTAATTGATGAATTAAAGTTGGTAAAGTTTCTCGAAATAAATCTCGAATTTGACATTCAATTTGATTTTGTAAAAAAGTTGCCAAAACTTGTACAGTATCAAAAGTAGAACTAACGGTAATATTATCTAAAGGATCATTCCTGAACACTAAAGTTAATCCCTTAGTTTTACTGAAAACAATAATTCCAATACCCAGGATTTTTATATCTGATAATTTTAAATCTAAAGGTAAATTAAATTTTTCAATCGATAAACCAAAATTTGGCATTACAAATGAAGAAAATAAATCATTTTCATTAACAATTTCACTTTTCCCATTATTATAGTATAAATTTAAGGGATTAGCTTGAACTTTAGTATGTAATACCAACTGAAAATCTCCTTCATAATTGATCTTAAATATACCTCTAAACCTATCACGATCTAATTCACCAATTTCCAAAATTTCAAAAATGGGAGCTACTTTACCAAATTGCAAATTTTTGATTTCAATAGGATCGGCAAGGATACTCGGCAGTTTATCGGAGTTTAAAGCATTGGTGAGAATCTCAGTAGTATATTCTCTCAAGCTTTCCGTCTCTAAGTTGTTCCAATTGACATTGAAACTCATATTTAACCATAAATAACAATATAAAACTAAGGATTACAATCACTTCATTTAAATTTTTTTTATTTTTATTATCGCGGTAAATCTCGGAAATCTATATGCAGGCACCTACAAACCTAAATTAACCGAGGGGCCAATCCAAAGTCGTGCGAGTGTAAGTGAAGAAGAAAGAGAAGAAAGAGTAAAGAAAGAGTAAAGAAAGAGTAAAAAAAGTAATGGTATTAAAGATAATAGTTAATATAATCTATCATAGTTAATTTAATCTATGAAAGTTAGTTTAATTGTATTTGTTTAGTTTTTTTATGTTTTGTTTCTTTTTTTTTTTTTTTTTTTTTTCTTATCAAATTTAAAGATGGCACCATTAAAACGTATGATATCATAGGGAATAAGGTAAACTTGGTGGAGAAGCAAGAAAATAGTGGAAATAGTAGTAGATATAGAAGCATATTTTACGATTGTATTGTAGACTGTTTTAGTTTTGTGCTGGTATTGTAGTTGTGGTTTTTTGATATTAGTTGAATTAGGAAAAACATAAACATCAATTGATAGTAAACCTTAATTCAAATAAAACAATAGGAATATGATATCACAAATTTGATAATCAAAACATTCCAGTTTTATCTGATCACAAATATGATAATCAAAACATTTCAGTTTGATCTGATCACATCAAATGTAATCTGATTAGATGAAAAGTAATCTGATTAGATGAAAAGTAATCTGATTAGATGAAAAGTAATCTGATTAGATGAAATCGGATCAAACATCAAAACTAGTTTTATGAAAATTAGTTAGAACAAATTGTTTTATGAAAATTAGTTAGACCAAATATTTCATCATTGTAAAAATTCATTATTGTTCAGATTTCATCTGACTAGATTAATGTCTTACATAGAAGTTATTGAATGGAAATATGATGTAATTGTTTTCCACATAAATTTTTTTTTTGTCTATCCATGCTAGTCTACTCTTAGTTTATAGGTAGAAAATGAGAATATTGGATGCCAGAGAATTATAAGAAAATGAGAATATTGTATACTAACTTAAGAGAATTACAACCTATATATAATAACTGATTCTAGAACTATTTTTTACTTGTTTACTTGTTCACTTGTTTACTTGTTTACTTGTTTACTTGTTTACTTGTTTACTTGTTTACTTGACATTTATTGTTATGGGCTTTGTTTTTTGCTGGCTGCAAAATAATTACCACAATTGGTTTTGGGTACCATCATGTCTTGTCAACCAAAAGTAACCATCAACAGTAAGAGTGAGACCAGGAGTAATTAAAATTGATGATATATTGCTCTGACTTGTAGTTAGATAAATCCAGCCGCAACACCAATTAGTCTACATTCCATTAATTTTATACTATACTCTAACCTTTATCTACACTTACTACGCTACATATACTTCATTGAATTACATCTCTTATCCACTTAACTATGTATACACGAATTCATTTGACTCTCATATTCTTGAAACTTTACTGTTGTTGATATCTATTTGATACTATTGATACTATTGATACTTCTACAAAATCAACACTAGAGCAGTTACGTAGTTGCATGCATGTATTTGTAGCAAGAATCGATGGCTATGAACATCGTCAATGAGAGAACATGTTTTCTACTAATCAAACATTTAACAAATTAACAAGTTTTTTTTTAAAATGGACTATTTGATAAATGCAATTAGTTTCCTATAGCTTCATATAACAATGCTATAAAGTTCATTCGAACATTATATCATTCGGTCAAACATCATACCCATTCGGTCAAACACCGTCGCGGATCTATTGTCTAGGGCCATCTCGGGTGGGTGCGGCGGTCTTCAAGATTTACAATAGCAATAGTCGACTTTAGTAGTTGATTCCATGGTTTTTGATATCATCGATTTGTGATATAATGTCAACGATATATGATTTTCAATTAAAGGATGCTTACGGCAGGGTGATCAATTTCGAGATTCTACGACATAAAGTAGTATTGATTGTTAATGTTGCTTCACTATGTGGGTTTACACCTCAATATGATCAATTGCAATATCTTTGGGACAAATATCGATCGCAAAACTTTGTCATTATCGCCTTCCCCTGTAACCAGTTTGGTAACCAAGAACCTTTAAGTGATTTAGAAATTTTGAATCAGTGTCGGAATATTTTCAATGTTACCTTACCAATCATGAAAAAAATCGATGTCAATGGCGATGATGAATCGCCATTATATACGTTTTTGAAACTGGAAAAATCAGGAGCAATTGGTTTTAAAGGCGTTAGATGGAATTTTGAAAAATTTTTAATTGATAAACTGGGTACCGTGGTTAAACGATATCCTTCCGAAGTTACTCCTTTGCAATTTGAGAATGATATAATCCAATTGATAAAACTGCCGTAACAATTAATATGCACAAGTATCAGGAGCAATTCTAGCAATAAAATCGCTCTTAAACAACCCAATTGCATAAAATTGAATGAATTCAAAAAGCCCAACAAACTCCATAAAACCTTTAAATTCAAAGCACCCAGTCTAATAAAGTTAGAATTGGATAATATCATTGAATTCAAAGCATCCAGTCTAATGGTATTGAAGATTCTTGAGCAAATTTGAATTCATTTGATTTAATAGATTCAGTCTTGTAATACATGAAAACACAACATTATGTTATTAATTGGAGTAAGATAACTCGATGGTAGGTACGGTTTACCTTTTCACTACAGGTCGCTTACGTATCTACAAATATCGAAAATAAAGACAATTAAATGGCACTATTATAAAGGCTACAGTTAAATTGATTTTTTAGTCCATTTATTGTTTTTTGACAACAAAATAAATATATAATAGAAATCTGAAATTTTTGTAAACAATTAAAGATTTTCTGCTATGATTCGATATTCTAAAACATATCAACATATTTATATTACAATTTGGTGTTTTATGAATAAAATTATATTACAAATTAATCTTTTACTATAAATGAATGAAGTTATACATTTCAGTCACTTACACCATCAAAATCAATTCTCTTTGTTCTCTAGTCTTTTGCACCTTCAATTTTTCTTCTTTTTCTTATTCTTTTCAACTTCTGGGGTTTCATCTTTTCTTTTACCATTCAAGGTAGTAGGATCAGGAGCAATTTCTCTCATTACACATGCTAATAAAGTGGTACATCTTCGAGATAATTCTCCAGCATTCCTCGATTGAAAGAAGAAATCAAATTGAAATAAAGGAGAATCCCTAATAGCTTGCTTTATTCTATCGTACAAATCAGGGGTATCTAAACCAAATCGATATAATTGTACTAGTAAAAATCGATCTTCATCTTCTGAAAATACTCGTTTATTGGTTGATGCTGGAGGAAATTTTAATTGCAATTCTTGTAATGGATATCTGTATTGAGATAGTTTTCGACGCAAACTTTCCTTCTGTAATTTTCCTTTTAATATTCTTTCTTCACCTTGTTCAATCAGATTAATGAATTTTTCATATCCATCAATTTCTTGATAGTTTTTCCAGAACGCTTTGGCATATTCTCGAACTTCTTCCAATGTTTTCTCTGGAAATTCATCTTTAATTAATGTAATTGAATTCCTACCATATTTTCCACAAACTTGAATAAAATGAATAAAATCACGTCGATTCCAATTACTGTATCCTTGGGTTAATAATTGCTCTTTTAAAGTTCGTTCCTCGTCAGTTAATGGTCGAGAATTTTCAATCTCTTCTTGCTCAAGCTTTTGTTCCTTTTCCCGTTCTTGAAGATCTCCCGGTTTTCCCGCTTTAAGGGGGACTTTGAAATTAGTTTGCTTTTTGTAATAATTCTTTTCTAATTCGTATAATTCGAATAATTTAGCTGGATAAAATTGATGATCATAGATATTCAATTGCTTTGGTGGTTTTGGACCGGTTTTGATTGTTGGAGTAATAGATGTTCTACCTCCAGTATTTAAAACATCTTTATAGTACATATCAATAGAATAATTCTCTTTTCGTTCTCTTTTACCTGGATTAATCCATCCATGACCAATATTCGAAATTGCTGTTACTTCCTTTTTCTTGAAGTTTTCACCATTCCATTCATAAACTGATTCATCATTGGTAAAATTTTGTAAAGCACTCAAATCTAACTTTTCATATCTTGAATTAATCTCTTTGGTTTTCTTTTCTGATGATTTCAATAATTCTTCAATATCAACATCTTGAGATGAATCACCATCTTTGGACTTAAAAACATCCATTGCACCGAACTGAATCATATCAATCAATTCATTCTTTGAAGCAGGTTTACTGGATTGCTGGCCGTCTAAACCACCAGTATTTCTACCTTGTTGAATAACTAACTGATCTAACCTTAATTTTTGGGTAGCTCTTTCCAACACTTTTTCTTCGATAGCATTTTCAGTAATAAATCTAAATACTTTAACTTGTTTTGTTTGACCGATTCTGTGAGCACGATCCATAGCTTGTAAATCTGCTTGTGGATTCCAATCTGAATCAAATATTATAACAATATCAGCACTAGTTAAATTGATACCTAAACCACCAGCTCTGGTAGTCAATAAAAACACAAATTTTTCTGAACCAGGTTTATTGTATTCATCAATAGCATTAATTCTATCAATGTGATCTGTTTGACCATCGATACGACAATACTTAAATTCTCTAAAGTAACAATAATCTTCTAAAATATCCAACATTCTACTCATTTGTGAAAAAATTAAAACTCGAGAACCTTCACGATAAAATTTCTTCAATAATTTATCTAATATGATCATCTTTTGAGAGTTATAGACCAAATGTTCATCGGTAGTATAAGGAGGACCGGGTTCAGCCCCATCAAATAAATAAGGATGATTACAGCATTTTCTCAATTGCATAACAATATTTAATAATCTTGTTTTTGATTCCTTCTTATTTGCACCATTAACAGCATCAATATCTTTTTCTAAGATTTTTTGATACCATCTCCTTTGCATATCACTCATTTTTGTATAAACATTCATTTCTTGTTTAGGTAACAAAGATTTTTCAACATCGGCTTTGATTCTTCTTAATAAGAAAGGTTTTAAAACTTTATGTAACTGAGTTACTAAAGTCTCCTGATCTTCGCTTTCATCGCCTTTAGTAAACCAGTCATCGAAAGAATCAGAATCACCAAATACATCTGGTAAAATAAAATTTAAAAGAGCCCATAACTCTTTTAAATTATTCTGTAATGGAGTACCGGTAATTAATAAACGATGTTTTGAATGAAACATTCTAATAATTTGGGATAATAAAGATTCCTCGTTTTTAATTCTATGAGCTTCATCAATAATAATGTACTCCCAATCAAATTTTTTAAAGGTAGATTTTTCTCGAATGACAATTTCATAAGAAGCAATTATCACATCAAATTCACAAGTTAAAACTTTTTCTTGCAATAATTTGTGTCTTTCATCTTTATCACCTTGAATAACAAGAACTTTAATATCAGGAATCCAACGATTAAATTCTCGAGCCCAATTATCTAAAGTTGATTTTGGAGTTATAACAATATGAGGACCATTGATTCCTTTCATAAACCTCAAATAACCTAAGAATGAAATTGTTTGTAAAGTTTTACCTAAACCCATTTCATCAGCTAAAATCCCAGATAAATTATTTTCATATAGATTTATTAACCAGTTTAAACCTTGAATTTGATAAGATCTTAATTTCCCATTTTCTATGAATCCGGGAGATTCTGAAAATTCAATAACTGATGGTACTGCTATTTCATCTTGCAATAACTCAGCATCTTCTTCCTTTTCTGTTTTTCTTCTTCGAATATTTGAAGATGACTGACTATTTTTGGGATTTTTTTCAAAGATTTCTTCTACAATCGACTTAAATCGTATATCTTTCTGAGCTTTAGCATCAATAAAATGTTTAAATAGCTTAGTAAGACCTAACAAATATTCAAATCTTGACTTGGTTGTTTCTAAATCAATCAGTTTCTTTTCCGATTTGATAAAATATTTTGATTTATTATCAGTAAATCCTGTTGGAATCGGATCAATTCCTAGTCCAGGAGTCTAAAGTGTTAGTAACAAAGTTGAAGCAATCTCGATTAACCCAGGTAATAATTGTGGTTACTTACTGATTCCAAAGAGCTAATTTGAGTCATATCCAATCAATAATAACAAAAAGAACTCAATGTTTCAGTCAATTCAACCAAAATTTGTACTTGATTTTGTGCTCATTATGAAAATATTAGCGACACTTAAAATTTTTGATAAAAATCACAAAATAACGAGGGAAAAAACCAAAATTCTACTAGCTACAATGAAACAACTTCTAAGTATTCTAACTGCATCTTCTTCCTTCTGATTCGACTATTATCAACCATAACCAAACGCGTTCATTAAAAAATCACGTGATTTCCATTTTTGACTAGTAATAGCAATGAAAAAGAATCGATTATGATTATGATTCTGATACCGATAGATGGATAATTAAGGCCATTAGTTTGGTATTAACTTGAAAGCAAAGTAATCTTTTGTTAACTTATGAAAGCTAAGGACCTCTGTAGAGAAAAATCACCGCCCATTAGTTTTGAAATTTTAGCTGCAAAAAAATGAAAGCAAGATTTGGTAGATACTCCATTAATTTCAATTAAAAGTTAAATGAAGAGCTGACACCAATGTCATATCTAGCAAGCTTAGTATATTATACGTTAGATTCAAATCAGTTTTATTTTTTGATACAATCTGGAAATTGCCTAAAAGGGTAATCTACAACATTGAGATTTTGCAACCATTTAATTTTTTCAAAGGCAAAATGGGGGTTATTTTCAGTAATTTAACTTGAATTAAGAAGTCTTTAAGTGTTTTTGATTTCGAGTTTCCTTTTTTGCTTTATGAATTTGAAGTAGTAGTGGCCAAATCATAATATGACTTCTGGTAAAAAAAATTCTTTTAAAAGTTAATTCTTAATTGCTCAATTGGACTCTCTTTGAAGATTGAACTAGGTTTATTTAAAACACTCTAATATACTATTTTTTTTCTACTTGCCATAAAAACCATAATTGAATTCCATTTAAGAGAGCAATTTTGAATCATACACAAATTTATGATTATAAAAAAATTAAAAAAATCAATAATGACTTATGTAATGACTCTCCACAATTAATTCTCTATCATTGGGTAATACTATTTTTTCTTAAATGCTTTTCTTGAATCATGTTTTCTTTGACTTAGCCTTGACAATGCCTTTCTTTTCTTTCTAGACATGGTTCCAGCTTCCGGTGAATGAAGTGAATTTTCATGTCGAACCAAACTATCTCGACGATAAAAGCATTTTCCACAGTAAGAGCAACAAAATGATAACTTTTGTAATGGTAGTTCCCATTGTTTATAATCATCGGCTACGTATAGGTTTCTAAAGTGAGAATTGTGACAATGATGCCTTAAACACAGTTTCCTTATAAATCCAATAATGGATAAAGGACAGGAATCGACCACACACAAATATTCTCTACTAGGAGCATTATTTCGACATCTTAAGTTTTGAAAATGTCCTGCAAAATCCCAATAATTTCTAAACTTTCTTTTACAAGTAACACAATACTTATCAAGATTTTCCAATCTATGCCGACAAACAGCATCTTTTGTAAAACCTTGTTTGATCAATTCCTCTTTATAATCGCCAATCATAAAACTCAAAGGTTTTTTTTTTGTTATGACAGGGCTGATTAATGGGTCCGTACTGAATTCGGTAGATGAATTTAGCAATCTAGAATTCGAATACATATTGTTTGTTTTCCCAAACAGTTGCTTTAATGAGTTCTTCAACTCTTCTATATGTGGGATAGCACTAGATCCATCTATTTCATGTGTTTTTATTCTCTGAAAATATTTGATTTGATTTTCCTGCTTTTCATATATTAGTTGGGGTGGTTGAAACTTTGAATTAGAATTAATATGTTGATAAGCATTTGGACTTGGACTTTTGATGTATTTGTTGAATTGCTCTAATTTTGATTTTTTTTCATCGAAAAGCAAACTGTTGGGAAATACAATGGAGACTTCCAGATATCTCTTATTTGAAGGCCCAAAATTTTCTTTTCTGTTTGTTTCAATTGCAAGTCTTCTCACGACTGATGCTTGTCTCCGTTTTGGGGAAGTTTCACAAAGTAATGAATTATTCTCACTATGACAGTCAAATGGTCTTTTAGTATTTGAAGGCTCGTACTCAACGTAAATTTTTGAAGATTCAACAACAGGGGATTGCGATTTAGAGAAGGGGAATGATTGTGGAGTTAAATTTGGTTTTGAACAATTTCTGTTTTGTTTGATTTCTTTACATCTCACACATTCTACATTTTTTTGCAATTTCTTGGGATCAGCAAAACAATTTGAATTAGAGGATGAAAAATTATTGGGGAATGCTGTTGACAAACTGCCTTTTGAGCTTTGAATTGAATTTTCCTCATTAAAATACGAATTTGAAAAAATTGATGAAGAAGCCGTTGCAGGAAATGAATTCTCAATAATTCCACAACTCAGATAATTGTACACATTATCAGAATTGTTAATCTTTTGATCAATTATATTCTCATCATTGCTGCTTAAACACAAGTTATTTTGTTCAAACGAGTCTGATTCACTATCGATTAAAATAACGACTTTATTTGCTTCACATTCAACATCAAACTTTGTAGGAACTTCGACTCCTAAATCATCAGATATATCTCTAAAATCTAACGCAGCATCATAATTAAAGTCAATTGGAGTAGAAGAATCTACTTCAAAATAATTATTGTAAAAGTTTTCCATAATGAATGAGGAATTCCTCTGTTTATAACCAGTTTGAGAAACCGCCTAAATATTAAATTGCCACTTAACGCAAGTAGGATAAAAAATATAAAAAATATTTCAGGTACTTTGAAGTTTAAATTTTGAAGTCGATCGATATTTTTCCCTAATGAATCAAAGTCAACCAAAATAAAGAATTAACCTAATATATTTGAATTTTTTTTTTTTTTGCCTTTTATTTTTAGTTTAAGAAATTAATGTTATAGAATTCTTAATTATTTCCCAGCAGATAGACCAAACAAGATTAACTTCCAACTCAAGAAGTTGATCAATAATACCTAATAAATCTAAAAATAAACAAAACAAGTAAAAACCAATAATTATTAGCGTCACACCTAGAAACCGAAACAAAACGGCAAGTGACCAACGACCTGAGATGAAGGGAACGCAAATAATTATCAAAAGAAGAAAAATTAATAAATATAAAATATGAATCATTCAATTATTACGCAAATGAATAATTGACAATAAAAACTTTGAAAATCAACTAATGATTTTTCAAGAAGTTGATGAACTCGATTATATGTTAAAAATTGATTCTTATTAAATATTGGTTTTTTATTTTTTCATTTATCGTGAATAAATTGATAGTGATGCTAGACTCAAAAAACCGGCAAATCTAATAGTGAGAGTATTGACACTATCAAGCCTTTTATTAATAAATTTACACTGCAAATACAGTTGTTAACAGTGAAAACAAAACCACAAAGCAATACTAAAGTGAACAACACTAAAAGAACCAATGATGTAGATGATACTCGTGAACACTACTAGTAAACTCAGTTAATTTTTCTGTGAACAATGCTGTCCCGATGTGATTGAATCACTACAGGCAACAACTTGAACAATAGGGCAGGTGGGAGGAGTGCACTCTTTCTAGTCCACACCTACCAAAAATGAATGTTCAGAGCGATGAAAACGGTTGAGCTTCAGTATTAAAGCAAAGAAACCTTAAAGAAGAGAAGGTTTATAGTTTTGATAACAATCAACAGTGGTGGGAATAGAGGTAGAGGTTGATTTTGCAGCTATTTATAATTTGCAAATCAAGGAGCAAATTTACGAGAAATAGCCTAAAAAATAACCGAGAAAATAATCCCCACCAGCTTAGAAAATAACAAACAACAAAGAGAAAAGAAGTGATAGAATAGAAGCGAAAGAGAAGGATAGAAACAAAGGAAATACAAAAAAAAATTAGTAAAGATGATGGAAACTAAAGGTGTGTGTAGTAAAGACTGAGATGGATAGGAAAATGCTGATGAATACAAGAAGACAAGGTGAGAAAAATGAGTAAAAAATAATTGATAAAAGTTGATAGTATATAATGATAGTAAATAATGATAGTAAGTAATTATAGTAAATAATAAGAGTATATAAATGATGGGAGTATAAATGATAAAATTATAATGAGATTATAATGAGATTATAATGAAATTATAATGAGATTATAATGAGATTATAATGAAGTTATAATGAGGTTATGTATATGATGAAGTTATTTATATGATGAGGTTATGTATATGCTGAGGTTATGTATATGATGAGTTTATGTTTATGATTTTGTAAATATTTTGTAGTGGAGTTCTTTTTTAGATTTTTGTTTTAAATCTGGTCATACTGTAGTAAGTTAAAGTCTAGTTTCTTTCAAACTAAACTACTGTGACAAAGAATTATTGTTTATCAGTTGTGACGACGTGTTTTATTAAGATTTGCATCTCATGACGTTTTGCCAAAAAATATATATATGCTTTTAACTATTATATAACTTGTAATCACGCAACTACCATTGCAGCTATAGCTTTAGCTATAGCTGCAAAATTCATTGTAGATTAGAAATGACCAGTGCTAAAATTGAATCATCAATTGTCAATAACATTTAGTTGTTTACACAATGATTGATATCCTAGTTTCCATTTGTTTTTACGTTTTGGGATTGATCTTTTCCTTCATCATTATTGTTTGATTATTGATTGATCTATTTTAGTGTCATTATAATTGGTATGAGATTTTTTAGGTTGCTTCTCATATTTATTGTATTCAATGTAGTTTACGTGTTTTGAGTTTCTGTTTTCACATTATAGTCATGCTTGAGTGACTATTGGTTCAATGCTATTAATACCATTGAATGTAGCTTGAATTTTACAAGTTTTTGGGTCTTAATTTTCTCCCCCTGCATGGCTATATGTGTTAATCGGCAAAATTATACCACCATCATCGTATGTATATATGCAACCAGACAAATTATTTTGAATTCCATGTAAATAATTTTCTTCTTTAGTAACAACTTTTCGCTAGAACTTCGGTTAACTATATTTACTGCAACTACAACCCCAACAACTGCAACACAAACATTACTCTGAATTGCATCCACCATTATATTCTACTCAATGTGAACTCGTTTCATTGATTATCAAAAATAGGATAGAATATATTCACCTACATATATTTACATATATATAAATATACATACAAATATACATACAAATATAAAACATTTAAGACAATTCAGACTGAGAATTGGGGAATTCAATTGCATTTTTTTCCCCAATAATACTTATTAATCTCCACATCAAATAACGTTTGCAACTAATGCTATGGCGATGCTTTGAATTACTCTCATCCAGTAGTTTACCCGAAAAGAACCTTTTCTGGGTCAACAAAACTGCAGGAATATTTATAGAAAAAATAAACCACAAATTGAACCAGTCTTTTAAACGAGTCTGGACCGACATAAGGGTAATGCTCTCTTAAATGATAAACTTTAAATAATTATAAATTTGTATTATTCCAAAGAATAGCTTTGTCAATATACTTCAATTAAACCTCGTGTATACCCTAGTGTTTGATTCTCTTAGAGTCGGTGTTTGATTAAACTATGGTCAACCCAAATTTATCAACAATTACATATAGCGTATATGTTAGCCTAAACCTTTATCGAAATTGATTGCCATTTTTCTCAAACTAATTTCTAAGTTAAACTTGAATCAGAGAAGAAGAAAATTAATTAGGAAAAAGCTACAGTCGTATAGATCAAGACCACCAAACTACTCAACACCACTTAAACAGCCGTGGTTTTATGAGATTTCCTGTAGCAATCTGTTGTGCTATTCATGTTTATTTTGATTAGCCTATCTTTTTAAATTTCAATAAAATCATGGTTTTAACGCTGAACTGTCAAACATTTTTAGATTTGACAATTCCCCATAAAATACTTTCTTTAGGATACTCAACCTTAGTTTATGAAAGCTTAATAACAGTATCAAATGAAAGAAGTTTTTGGAATAAATATTTCTTTATTCTTTCTACTTAGTTTTCAATCACTATAAAATACTAATAATGAAAAGTGTTTGCCTTCAGCAAATCTTGAGCATTGTCCAGTTTTAACACATAACTGTACTCCAAAGCTGTCTCATTGTCGTTCTCCAAAGATGATTCGAGATCTATTCTTTCACGTTTGTCCATGATATGGGAATCCCAAATACTTCCACTTTTAGTTAATTCGGAATCATCAGTAGCACTAGTAACTTGATGAATGCTAGTTTTTGCTTCTGATTTGATATGAAGTTTAATGCATATACAATTGAACGCGGTTTTGTATGATTTAATCGCATCTGAACCCAAACCCAATAGCAAGAAAGAAATAAAAGATAAGCCAATATTGGTGAAAGCCATATAAAAATTATCTTGATTCTCTTTTTGATAGTAAACTTGATTCCAATGTTCATCATAAAAGTTTTTCCAATTGTAACGGGACAACCCATGCTTTACATTCCAAACAAATGTAACAATAACTGAAGGAGTCATAATTAAAATAATCAAAAAGCTAAATATCAATAACCTTGCAAATCTTTTATTAGATAAACCACTATTGGTGCACTTTAAAATATCTTTTAAGTCTCTTCTCCTTGCAAGGTATTGTTTTAATGTTAAAATAGCAAATATACTAGCAGGAATAATCCAAAGAACTGTGAAAATGTTATAAGCAATTAAAGTGAAAACATTTGACATTAAAAAAACTTGACATCCAGTATATCTAGCAATAACATATCTAGGACTTTGGATAAAGAAACTTATAATAATCATGTAAACTGGTGGAATCAAACAAATTGATAATTGACTAAATATTTTGAATTTGGTTGATTCAATATATTTGGGGTATTTAGTATTTAATATCATATATAGGTTTATTATTGAGGCAGTGATTGCTGCAAGTTTACCTACTGACGAAGCCAAAGATATTCTACTTACAATATCGCAGTAAATTCTTCCATCCCAAGCATCAAAATAATTTGGCCGAGACCAAACTATTGAATTGATGAATGTGATTATGTTTACTAAAATTAACCAGACTATTATTAATATATCAGCTATATTCTTTCTAGAACAATGCCACAAAAATGTTGGAGTTAAAAGTATAATCGCAATAAATGATAATGCTGCTAAAGTATTTCCCTTAGCATCCATAGTTTGAACTTATTATAGTCTAACTGAATTAATTAGAGAAAAGTTTGATACTTAGCCAATGTTGCATTTAATACATTTTATAAATGGTTTTCAACATGGTAGCAAAAATTTCCCTTTGTAGCCCAAATGTGGTAATTTTTGCACTCGAAAATCCCCTACCATGATAAAGGTGTGAAAAACGGATCCATGTGAAGCTTATTCAAAGATGAAACATGGTGAAACAACTTCGATAAGTATTTTGAATGATATGGGATGAAACAAACTATAGAGACTGGATTAAAATTTTATGGGTTATAAAATAGCTGCTTTATCACCCCAATAAAGTAATATTTGTACAATTGTTATAACACATTTTCACCAGTTAATGAAACTAAGATTGAGTGCAAACTGGCATCAAATAATAATTAATACACATCTTAGCTAATAATAATTACCATTACTACCAATACTACTAACATCACCACTATTACTACTACTCTTTTTACAGGTCACTGTACATTTCTAGTCTTTAATCTCAGACAAATATGACCAATTGCTATAAACAATTCATTTTTTTGGAAAGAAGATTAAATAATATATGAATCATTTTCAAAATATTTAAACACTTTATGTGACTGTTTGTTTATAGAACACTTTGTAAATGAATGGTCTAACAAACACTATATTTTTTTAATAACCACTAAAAGGTAGAAGTGGAAAAAAAAAAAAAATAAACCTCAATTATTAAACTCAAGTAGTACAGCTAAAAAGTGAACCCAGGTTTTGATTAACAGTGTATCTCCATTTTAGGAAAAGAAGCTTTAACCAATAAACCCACTACGAGATTATCGTTCTTTTTTCTCTTTTTTTTTTGCTGTTTACGGTACTTGTGAATATTGTAGTAACTACGATTGAAGGTAATGAGAAAACAACTTTTATATCTATGAACTTCGCTGAGATAAGTTTTAATCGAAACCTAACTACGAACACATTTGGCATTAAATATTTTATTATTTTCTTCTTTTATATAATTATGAAACAAGCTGATAAAAAATATTCCAAGTAATTTATTTTAAATTTTGCAGCCAATAAGTATAGCTCAACCTGATATGAGAGAATATAAATAAACTGATGAATCTTGCTTGCATTCTGTCGATTTTCAAATTTCATGCAATGTTGTTTGAACTCTTAGCACTCTCAATATTTAGTTTCACTAAAGCATTAAATTCAGTTAACGCTTTCAATAGTTTGACAATCTCCAATAAAACATCTGATGATACAGTATGTGCTCCCAGGATAGCTAACTTAAGTTGGAATCTCAACCCAACTTATTCTTTCAAAAGGTTTTCAATAGAGTTACCTTATGTTCAAATTGATCAAGCTAGCAGTTTGGAATTGATATCTTCATCAGCAGCTAAATTAGGAACTTGCTATGCTGCCATTCTGGATATAGGTCATGGATCAACCTTGAGTTGTTATATTGGATCAGTACCTAGTAATTCAAATGGTGAACTACTGTTTTCTTTCAAATTCGAGGTTGATCAGTTGAATTCCAATACTGCTGGTAGGGAGTATTTACATTTAGGGATGAATACAATAAACTGGGCTGGAATATATGCTAGCTTTTTCATTAGTGAACAACCAAGTTTAAATCATGACGACTTGAAGAAACGGGAATTGATAGTACTTACTTCAACTTACCCATGTGAAGTGAAACCAAGTAGTAGTAATATCCCTATCATTCCTTTGCCAAAGAGAGAACTCAATACTTTAGCTGCTAGATGGGATTGCAATTGCGATAACTTCCTTACCCATGTTATCAGGGCAGAAGGAATTTGTACTCTGATATGGACGTCTTCTTTAGAAGAATCTTCTTCAAAAGTTACTTCAATTGAACCAACTTCATCTGAATCCCATTTAAGTGAAACGAGTTGTACTGCCACTGAACATACTGGGTCTAGTTCAAGTAAATCTACATTTTCTGAATCAAATTCATCTCAAACGCTGTCATCTTTGCCTGAATCTACTTCAGTAAAGCCCACCTCGTCAATTGAGAGCAGCAGTATATTTGAAATTCCGTCATCTTGTTCATATACAGTGTACAAAACAACAATTGACTTTGAAGAAAAAGAAACCAGCTCATTGATCTGCCATGTATCTTCTGAACCATCACCTTCAAGCTCCAAATCGGTACCTGTGTTACCTTCCAATGAGTTGACAATATCATCAACTGAATCGATTTCTTCAAGCTCCAAATCGGTACCTGTGTTACCTTCCAATGAGTTGACAAAATCATCAACTGAATCAATTTCTTCAAGCTCCAAATCGGTACCTGTGTTACCCTCCAATGAGTCGACTAAATCATCAACTGAATCAATTTCTTCAAGCTCCAAATCGGTACCTGTGTTACCCTCCAATGAGTCAACTAAATCATCAACTGAATCAATTTACTCAAGCTCCAAATCGGTGCCTGTGTTACCTTCCAACGAGTTGACTAAATCATCACTTAAATTACCGTGTTCAACTTCGACTTGCCTCTCATCTAGTGAATTCACCAGATCACCTCCTTCATCATCAACAAGATCCTCGTTGTCGATGCTGACAGGTTCAGGTCAGGAAACTTGTTCTTCAGAATCTCCTTGTTTGACTTCTGAGCCAATTAGATCATTAAATTCTGGTTCTTCCTCACCCAAAACATCAATCGACAAACCTTCTGAATCAATATACACAAGTGAAACATTAATTAAAACCACCATTACTAAGAGTGATACCACGATAACTACTTCTTACCTCACATCCGTAAAAGACAGCACTAAGACAGTCCCCTGTGTTGAATGTGCTCATAATACTGCAACAGTGACCATTCCAGGGAAACTGCCAACCAAACAAATAACTCCACCCACTAACATCAGGAACTCACAATCAGATATTAATTCTAATACTCCACCAAAAATCAAAACTGATATCGGAAATCCTCAAAGAACTGATATACCAGTGAATACAGGAACAAGTACGCTCGTGGTCATTAATCCCACTACCACAAACTACAACGTCGAGACACTTTATTTTCATAGTTCAAAATCGATTTCCACTTCAAGCACTGAAGCAAGTTCCGTTTTCACTTTTGAAGGTATAGGAAGTAAAACTTTGATCTTGGAACCTATATTACTGGCTATAGTTTTGATGTTGGTTCAAATTGTGTTGGTCATCATTTAATTTTTGTATTGCAATTTTGGTGTTGCATAAAATCTTACTTACAATCCAAATAATTTTTCAAACTATGTATTTTTAAAAGTATTAAAATTTCTATATTAGTGTAAGATATGACTTAAGTGAAAATGTTCTTAAACGTTTTCTTCTTCTTATTGGACGACTCTAAATCATTTAGCAAATCCAAGTCTTCACGTCTACCATCATCTAAATCAACCTCTGACAACTTTATCCATTTAGTTTTATTAACCAACTTCAAAAAGACAAATAATATAAAAAAGAATGGTAATAAAATATAAGCATCAACAAAATCGACTGCTGAAAATGGTTTTAAGAAAGACCAACCTTGAACTAAAGCAAGGAATATATTGAGCACAATTGAAAAATATGGTAACCAAGGATACCAAGCACCTTTATAAGGTAATTCATCAAGAGATCTACCTTGTAATTTCCAAGCCTTCCTAAATCGAATATGGTAGAATGAAACATTACCCCAAACAATAAAAACAGCAACTCCTGAAAGATTGACAATATATGAATAAGCTTTAGCTGCACCAGTACTGATATTCATTAAAGACAATAAACCAAAAAGATTCATTAAAATCACAGCTAAATATGGAATACCTTTTTTATTGACTTTATTCAAAAAACGAGGAGCCGATCCTTCTTTGGCTAAATTAACGATAGTTCTTGATCCGATATAAATTGAAGAATTAATAGCAGAAATACAAGTTAATAAAATAAACGCATTAACTAAATGAACACCGCCTTCCCAACCAGCATTTTGAATAGCAATCGACATTGGAGATCTCAAAGTTTTAGATTTTGCTTCTAATTTAGGATCATTAAAAGGAACAGTAACCCCATAAGAAATGGCAACACCCATATAAATAAATAAAATTCTCCAGAATGTTTGTCTAATAGCTTTTGGAATAGCTTTGGATGGATTTCTTGATTCACCAGCAGCAATAGCAATCGATTCGGTACCAGAATAAAAAGTTGAAGCAAAGACAAAAGTATTGACAACACCTTTGAAACCATCAGCAAAAGCCCCAGGATTATTCCAATATTGGAAACCAAAAGCTGGTCTTCCTTTAACCCCACCAGCAATATAGATAATTGAAAAAATATAGAAGGCAATCAAACCAACAATTTTCATCATCGCTAACCAGTATTCGGCTTCACCAAAAGTCCCCACTCCTAAAAATTGAAATGCTAAAAAAGCACCCCAAAATATCAACACGTAACCATATAATGGAACTTGAGGGCCCCAGAATTGTAAAATAGCAGCTGTAGTGTTATATTCATTAGCTAAAACTGCAACCCAAATAATCACATAATTCCAACCTACAGCACCACCCCAAGCACGATCGACAAATTTATTACCTAAGGTTGAGAAAGCACCACCAGAAGGATATATTGTAGCTAATTCACCTAATGATTGCATCATCGCAAAGGCAATTAATCCGATGACAGCAAAACCAATAATCAAAGACGCAGGGCCATTTTGCAACGCTTAAAAGTTAGTAAAGGGTAAGAAAGAAAAAAAACTGTAGAAACCCACAGAACATGATAACAACATCAGCAAGATTGAAAATAATCCATCATTTAAGATAACTTATTTGTCAATAAAACTACTATTTACCACAGAAGGATGAAAAAAATAAAAAAAATTATATCATTAACAAAAAAATAGAACTGAGGGTAGATAATCATAAATGCCAATAATTTAATATACCAGGGTCCCCATGGGACCATGGTATATGAATATCCAACCTTAGTTCCACTTCTATTAAACATTATTCATTTTTTGTACATACCTAAACTGGCTCCAATTAAAATCCCAGGACCAACAATTCCAGCTAAAGCAAGTAAGGAAATATGTCTATCTTTCAACGATCGTTTCAATTGATGAGAAGTATCTGATACAGCATCAGTTTCTTTTACTTGAACAAAATCTTTATCAATATGTAGTATATCTTTATCCTCAGAAGAGTTATCAAAATTAGACATTATGCAAATTTATAAAATCTCTTATAGTATAGTAGAATAAAAAAACAAATATAATTAATTAACAATAAGATGAGGTTGCTCTGGTATTAGATTTTTGCTTAAAGTTTTTTTTGCCTCTAATTTTCTTGTCTTTTTTTTTTTTTTCCTTTATTTTATTGTAGCTTATTAAACCTATTAATATGTTTCAAACATCCATCCTGAAATCCTTGATTACCTGATAGAGCTGCTTACTGGAATTCAACTTTTGATTAGATTGGTACATGTCACGTGGAGATGATATCATCTGCCACAGTCGATAAGAATAATCCAAGAAAAAATAATATACACAACTATGTATATGGATATATATGAATAAATATAGTAAATGTGAGGTGAATAGATTTAATTAGGTTGCTGTGTGGGTGTGGATTTTTCCGTTATCAATTTAAGTTGACATTTATCATGTAGCAACTTTTTTTATCACTTACTGTTTTGGGACAAATGACAATGTCAAGAATTGCATCACATCCTGCAGGTTATAATATTTTTTAAAGCTATCCAATGGCATATGCCAATAGCCATAACGTCATAGAACAAAGACAAAGACAAAGACAAAGAAAAGACAAAGACAACAGAAATAGTAATTAATCTGTGCAAATTGGGCATAAGAAATAGTAATCAATCTGTGCAATTTGGGCATAAGAAATAGTAATCACTCTGTGGGCATAAGAAATACTATTTAATCTGGGTAAATTAGACTTAAGAAATTCAATTAACTTTGTCTTATTTAGACTTGTATTTCCTTAAACATAAGAAATACTATTTTTTGTGTATAGAAATACTATTTTTTTTTTATCTACTCTTTATAAAGTAAACAAAGAATAAAGGAGATAATTAATGCTTTAAACAACAAAAAGATGACTGATACTTAATGAACCATTGTTCAAACTAACCCGCAGCTAACTAGGTACATAAAGGCGGAATCAAGGGGTAACGAAGATTGAATTAATTTAAAGTTATTTTTTTGATAATTGAAATTAGATATTCTTAGCAAAACTAAAAAAACTAGAAATAAAACAAATTCATATAATACAAGACTATAATCTGTTGCAATACAGAACTACAATCTTGATTAATTTAAGTCACATATTTATTTTTTTTTTTTTTTTTAACTACCTCTTCTCTCCTTGATTTTGTATTGGGTTCATTTTTTATTCATTTTTTATTCAAGGTTTTTTTTTTTTTTATTTTTTTTTATTTTTTTTTGAACTCTTTTTTTGATTATGTGTAAAAGATAACTTTGCAATAGTTTTTTTTGCAATTTATTTTCCTTTTTCTTTCTCTGTTGTTAAAGCTTGGTGAAACTGAGCCTTGATATTCTTGGTTGTTTACTATTGGGGGAAAAAAATTGTGGATGCGTCCCCTAATTGGGCTATTGCCACAATCCCAAGTTTTTACCCCCTCGGCTAATGTCAAACTAAAATAACTACCAAGTCTATCATCGAAAGAAAACATCCCCGGGTATTGGAAGATCTTTACCGTTTGCGGCTAGTCTGGTGACATAAGAATGAGTGACAGTTGTAAATTTATTGATCATATCGTTGAACCACTAATCATAGCGAATTATACTTGAACTATCAACATTATGTAATTAGTAACGTAATCATTATGTAATCAGTAACATAATCATTATGTAATTAGTAACGTAATCATTATGTAATCAGTAACATAATCATTATGTAATCAGTAACATAATCATTATGTAATTGGTTACATAATAGTACTATTATAGAATCACTAACATTATAGAAATCACTAATATTATAGAATCACTAACATTCTAAAAACACTAACATAAGTAAAATTGGTAACATATCCAGCTTGGAATTGCTTGTAATTTCAGAGATATACCTTCTGGATCTTTGTAAATAGTTTTTTACATTTAAATCAAGTATTTCATATTGGATCTTGATGACTATCAGCTAGATCTTCTAACACACAAAGCAGATATCTGATTGTGTAAATAAGATATGTGATTACGCAAATACTCTATGAAAGTTATGTCTCAAATTAATTGCAGTTTTTGTAAGTAGACGATATCAAAGAAATACAAGAAAATTGTATATGTGGATACTGGAATCAATAATTATTGTAATGAACAGAAAAAATTAGGAAAGCTGAAAATGGGGTTCAGTTAACTGGGTTTCATTTTCGATTTTGATAATAGAGACTAGATCGGTGTCGAACTGTTTGCTTGTATGAAAGTTTTGTTTAATGAAAAGTTTATTACTGTATAAAAACTATTGATACTGTGAAACTCTTCACAACTTCGATTATATTTTTTTCAAAAAAAAAATCGTTTTTGGGGAAATTGATCACTTTTTTTTGCTCCCAAACATCATTCCAACTAACAATAGTATCTTCATCTACATTATGTTGGATTTTTAAGCCATTCATGAAGTCAGATCAAGTTTTGAAAGTGGAGTTATATGTCGGTCGGTCATTACCAGTTTTGGGATATTCCCGAGATGGATCCAGTAACACTTTAGGCAATCTCCCCACAAAATAGATTGTTAGAAGGATGATAGAGTATATAAATGACCATGTTAATCGTTTTAGATCAAACAATTGAGTAGGTCAAAGTCTAACATAATGTCGGATATTACTTATAAAACTTTAGGAAATTCAGGATTGTTTGTAGCCCCAATTATTGTGGGTTGCATGACATTTGGTGATAAAAGATGGTCAGAATGGTTATTGGAAGATGAAGAAGAAATAATGAAGATACTTAAAAAGTGTTACGATTCAGGTCTAAGAACTTTCGATACTGCTGATGTTTATTCAAATGGGAAATCAGAAATTTTATTAAGAAAATTTATGGAAAAATACCAAATTCCCAGGAATAGAATTCAAATTTTATCAAAATGTAACTTCCCATTAGAAGAAAACGACCCTGGCTTTTTCCATTTAAAACAAAAGGGAAAATATCCTCAATTTGAATATTGTAATGCTCAAGGTTTATCAAGAAAACATATTTTGGATGCAGTTAAAGATTCCAATAGAAGATTAGGAACATATATTGACGTTTTACAAATTCATCGATTTGATCCAAATACTCCCAAGAAGGAAACTATGAGAGCTTTGAATGATGCAGTTGAATTGGGTTATACCAGGTATATTGGTGCTTCTTCAATGAAAGCTACCCAATTTGCTGAATTACAATATATTGCTGAATTGAATGGGTGGCATAAATTTATTTCTATGCAAAGTTTTTATAATCTATTGGATCGAGAAGATGAACGAGAAATGAATCATTTTTGTAAAAATAATGACTTAGGTGAAGTTGGATTGATTCCTTATTCACCACTTGCTAAAGGTTTATTAGCTCGTCCTTACGGTACAGAATCTGAAATGGGTAGAAATTCTGAGACTGATAAAGCTGCAAGAGCAATTCATGATTTGACTGTTTTGTCAGAAACTGATCAAGAAATTATTGCTCGTGTTGAGCAATTATCCCAGAAACACGGAGTTAGTATGGCTGTCATTGCTACAGCATGGGTGATAAATCGAGGATGTCATCCAATTGTGGGATTAAATTCTGAAAAGAGAATTGATGATATAGTTAAAGCAATCAATTTTAAGTTAACTGATGAAGAAATGGAGTACTTACAAGAACCTTATAAGCCCAAGTTCCCATATGCATAAACTAGTTAAGTGTTTAGAAATACATGAAAAATGTTTGATGGGAAACCATGTTAGAAGTAGAGACATGTGTGATATATTATTTGGTCAATTGTAGAATCGATAAAGTTTACTTAATAACCAGAAGATCTCACTCTCATCCAAGCTGAACTTCACTTAATAAGCTGGAGATATTATTCTTTTCCAAGTCAAACTTCATTTAACAAGCGTGAGACACTATTCTTTTCTAATTTGGGACTTAAGATTTATTATGGTTACAGTTATATTCAACTGACGTTCATTTGTTTTGTTGTTGTAAGATTGGAATTGATTGTTTTTACCTTGAAATCAAGAGAACCCAAAGTTCAGTAAAATTTGAACTGAAACGTCATTTTGCAAAAGCAAACAAAGTGAAAACTAGATATGACCACTTTCAAGACTATTTTTGTAGACATTTTATATTCAATAGATAGAGTGTTTTGATTTGACTGTTATCAAATAAAAATTTTGAATTTTGGAAAAACTAACATAAGATCTTTTGTAAGTATAGCCTATAAGAGTTTAAGAGTCTATTCAAGCTCATGATGGTATAAATGACAATAATAAATATCCTAGTAAGCGTTTGACAATAACAAATAGCTTATATTATAGCTTAGTAAAAGGTTACAAATATACATTTTACATGATTTGTTTACAGTTTGAATATAGGGTAGCAAATTCGATATTTCGTAAACAAAATATCATTAATCAACTAACCCACGATCTTGACAATAGAATATATCAGGTATCAAGTGAACAATTCCATTATCAAGCTTGATTTTCTCCATAATTAGAACCCAATATTCTATTGAGTGTAAGAACTTGAGGCAGAAACAGGAGTTTAAACATATACACATATATATATATGTACTTGTGTATACCTACATGAAAACTATATGATATATGTATTTAGATATAACCGTTATTGATAGTTTATAAAAGTCTTTAACTGAAAATTCGCTTTTATATTTGGTGAAATAATTACCCGGATTTTTGTCAAAGAGGTTTGACCAAAGGATAGGAAACGATGAAAACAAACATTGATGGAATTCTGAACAATGAAGAAGTTGGGAACGATGAAAGTGTTAATATTACAACAATCAAGATTGTCCAAGAATGAATGAAAAAAAAAAAAAAAAAATGAAAAAATCAATGAAACTGATTCATAAATAAAAACTAAATATTATGAACAAAACGAAAATAATTTAAATATGAAATGATCACGGATTTTGAATTGAGAATATTCATTTAAACCACTAAAAATTTTATAATTTAAAACAATCATTAATAGTGATTTTACTTTCACTTTTTTTTAAACCCATTCTGAGTAAATAATATGTGAATTCAAAGATTACAAACACATGATACACATTTGGAATAATTCTAACTTCAAGAAACTGGCCACAACCTTCAATTTTTGTAACTTTTTTCCGTTTTCTTTCATACCTATCATATCTGGTGTTTTATTTTTATTTTTTCATTGTGTCTCCTACTTTTAATTTTGTCTTTCTGAATTCTACTTCTATTTTTCTCTTTCTGATTTCTACTTATACTCTTTTTTTTCTGATTTCTACTTCTATTCTTGTGTTTGTGTCTCCTACTTCTATTCTTGTCTTTCTGTTCCCTACTTCTACTTTTCTGGTCTCAAGTCAGCTCTTCTGGGAGCTTCCAACGGATGCAATTGGGCCAAATATGTAATTGCCCACATCAAATAACACATAGCTAAACCTAAAATCAAAGAACTTCTCCACACTGTAGTATTTTGCTTAGGAGCAAAAATCCATGCTCCAGTTGATAACGCAACAACAACAATAAACGCAAAAACAACAGTCCATCTATAAAAATGTTAGTACAAAATCAAGGAAAAGTCACTCATCTATTCATATTGCTCTCCTCTCTCCATATCTCATCTTCATCTCCTTCTCTTCATCTGTCTTCATGTCTTTCTTCATAAATTTCTTCATGTTTGCCTTGTTATCTTCAGCTGGGTCATTCTTTGCCGTTATTCACTGCCTCTCTTTCCTTCTTTCTATGGCTGTGTACTTCTTCACTCGGTTATGGTGTTGCTGTCTCGGTGTGCCACTGTCCGCTTGTCTTTATGTCTCTACATACCCACTCATGTTTGATTATCAATGGTGATAGTTGGTTTCGCATAGAATTTCAACAACCAATTTGTAGACACTGATAGTAAAATTAATGTCGCTACCAAGCCAAGTTGCCAATTGGCTCTTCAACGTTATACAACCGCAATATATCAACAAAGAACTAGTCTATAGTGATGTTTATCAATTTTTATCCCTACATTACAAGCAAAACTTCCATTTTAAGGTAAGAACCCAGGTTTATACTTGGCCAGAATCAGGACAATCTGATTTGCTATTACAATTATACTCGAGTTTGTTGGTTAATGGGGTTAATATTCCAGTGGAAATTTGGATTCCTTTTGATTATCCCTATAGGGCTATTCCAATTGTGTATGTTATACCTGATTTATCGCAAAATCTATATATAAAGCCCAACAACTATGTTGATTCTTCGGGTAAATTTTACCATCCATATTTAACCAAATGGTATAATCATTATCTGAACCAGAATGAATTGAATTTAATCAATTTGACTGATATCATGTATCTGGAATTCATGAAAGATATTCCAATAACTAATATCCAATCGTCTGCTCCGCCAAAACCAGCAAAGGTGGGTGATCCAAATAGTAGACTCAATCCACCAATAAATAACCAAAATCTTCCAATTTCAAACCAATCTACTGGACAAATGAATCAATATGCTGGTCCTACTAATCAATATTCTGGTCCTACAAATCAATCTGTTGGTCCTGCTAATCAATATACTGGACTAATTAATCATAAGCCAATAAATCATCAATCTACAGGTCCTCCAATTCCGGCAAAACCTCAAGCACCAATTTCAAGTCAATATTCATCACCACCTTCCAATGTACCTTTGAAGTATCAGCAACCTTTACCGGTACCACCATTGGCTTCTCGAATTGGTAATTTTTCTCAAAATTATGGCCAATCTAATGATTACCAATCACCAACCTCAAGTTACAATTCGCCTAATCCAGCCCAATCTCCTAACTCGTTTGATGGGCATTTTCAATTATCGGAAGCTTTGGATCAACATAGACAATCACCAAACTTTCAACCATCAAGCTCGCATTCACCAAACTATCCATCCTCCAATTATCAATCAGTTAATTATTCATCCAATAGATATCAATCGCCAAAATCCTACACTCAATCACCTCATCCACAAGAAGTTCCATTCCCGATTAAATCACCAGTTGATATTGATCATCATCCAATACCAACTACTGTCACACCTATTGACTTAATTGATAGTCAAGATATTCCAGCAACTAATTCATCAAATAAGCAATTGTTGGTTGAGTTATCTAATAAAATCAATCAACTTTTACCTCAAGAAACTCATTCTCATTTAATACCAAAAATATCTGAAAATTCAAAAAAAGTAGAAGCACTTTATAGTCAACTAACTCATCATTATGAGCAAGCGAAAGCTAATTCTGAGAATTTGAATTATCATATTAATTATTTAAATGCTCAAGTTGAAAATTTAACCAAGTTTAATCAAGATTTACAAAAATTAGAATTACTAAATCATCAACAACAAGGTAAAATTTTCATTAATCAAGAAAAATCGATTCAATTGGACGAATTGATTATTCCAGATTCTATTCTTGTCAAACAACTTTATGAGGTGGTTGCTGATATTAAAGCTATCAAAGATAGCATCAGTCTTATTGGTGGTAGTCTTCCGCAAGCAAATGAATTAATCAACGATGACAATGTTGAAACTTGTGTGAAAACAGTAAGAAATTTGTCACGAGAACTATTCTGGTTAGAATTGACTAAAAATGAAATTGCACAAATCATGCAATTACAACAATAAATATACAAATACATATATTCATCAGGAATATTCAATAAACAAACCCACATACAAAAGAGAAAAGTAACTATTAATGCAACCCTATGGAACCTAAAAAAGCTGTATCATAGACCTAGAAAACAACCATAAATAGAGAAATCACAGATAATATGAAAAGATCAACCATATATAATCAATTATAGATGATCAACCATAAAACCAGCTGATAACCCTGGTAAAATGTGCCTACTAATTTATCCTTTCTCACCATTACTTGTAGATGAGCATTATACAAAAATCATTTTTTAGTTGACATAATTTTTCCAAAAATCATTCTAATCAAATCATCTAATTATAAACTCTTGTACCTATAATATATATATATATATATATATATATAAGACTACTTTGCTTTGTTATTCACAATCTTCAAAAAACTCATTTTGGTTTAGCTGCAAAATCCCACAACTTCGATTTCCTGCACAAAACCTTTTTAGATTGCGCCGCACGATGGGAATTTTTTTGTTAGTGAGAAAATTTATCATTCCATCACAAATAATTTTCCAAATTAATACGACTAGTAATAACGATAATAGTGGGAAGATAATGTCTGAAGATTTCGTTATTAAGCCCGAAACGGTTGCTCCGTCCAACGATACCTCAGAATGGCCCTTGTTATTGAAAAACTTTGACAAATTATTAGTTAGAAGTGGACACTATACCCCGATTCCTGCTGGATCATCACCATTAAAAAGAGATTTGAAATCATATATACAATCAGGGATCATCAATTTAGATAAACCATCGAATCCATCATCTCATGAAGTTGTTGCTTGGATTAAACGGATATTAAGAGTTGAAAAGACGGGACATTCCGGAACTTTGGATCCTAAAGTTACCGGATGTTTAATTGTTTGTATTGATAGAGCTACTAGATTAGTTAAATCACAACAAGGTGCTGGTAAAGAGTATGTTTGTATTGTAAGATTACATGATGAATTAAAAGATGCCAAAGATATGGGTAGATCATTGGAAAATTTAACTGGGGCTCTTTTCCAAAGACCACCTTTGATTTCAGCCGTTAAGAGACAATTAAGAGTTAGAACTATATATGATTCTAAATTGATTGAATTTGATAATAAACGAGGTTTAGGAGTATTCTGGGCTTCTTGTGAAGCTGGTACTTATATGAGAACTTTATGTGTTCATTTAGGAATGTTATTAGGAGTTGGTGGTCATATGCAAGAGTTAAGAAGAGTTAGATCAGGAGCTTTAGGTGAAAATGATAATTTAGTTACTTTGCATGATGTTTTAGATGCTCAATATGTTTATGATAATACTAGAGATGAATCTTATTTAAGAAAAATTATTCAACCTTTAGAAACTTTATTAGTTGGTTATAAAAGAATTGTTGTCAAAGATTCTGCCGTAAATTCTGTTTGTTATGGGGCTAAATTAATGATTCCTGGTTTATTACGTTATGAAGAAGGTATTGAATTGTATGATGAAGTTGTTTTAATGACAACTAAAGGTGAAGCTATTGCCATCGGTATTGCCCAAATGACTACAGTTGATTTACAAGGTTGTGATCACGGTGTCGTTGCCAAAGTTAAAAGATGTATTATGGAACGTGATACTTACCCAAGAAGATGGGGTCTTGGTCCAGTTGCTCAAAAGAAAAAACAATTAAAAGCTGATGGTAAATTAGATAAATTTGGTAGAGCTAATGAAAGTACCCCAGAAACTTGGAAAAAAGAGTATAAAGATCTTGATGAAGAACCAGCTCCAGCTATCCCAGAATCAAAATTAGTTGCTCCAGAAGTCCAATTACCAAAGAAAACTTTGATTGAAGAAGTAGAAACCACAACTGAAGACAATGATGAAAAGAAAGAAAAGAAAGAAAAGAAGGAAAAGAAGGAAAAGAAGGAAAAGAAAGATAAAAAGGAAAAGAAAGATAAGAAAGATAAAAAGAGAAAGGCGGATGATGATGAAGAATCTGAAAAGAAGAAGAAATCTAAAAAATAATAGCATAATACACTACATGTATTCTATTCCCATTTATATATACTTGATATATAATTATTTGTACATTTATTAATACATTTTTTGATGACTTACCATCTCTGAAAAAATTGATTTTCTACCTATTAATTCCTATCTACATTTTGAGATAAAAAATCGAATTTTTTACAGAGGCCCTTTGCATAACTCTGTAATTTCAATTCAGCCATATTAGCTTCATCTGACACTCCATTACTTTTAAATTTATTGATCAAACTTCTCAATATTAACACATTAATAGTTCCATCTATATCATAGGTTGTAGGCTCTGAAACTGCTTCTAGACAATTTTGAAATAATTTAGTCTTCTTTTCAATGTCATTCGTATTTGAATATGAAACGTAGAGCAACAATTTGTACACAAATGGATACGAAAACTTCTGATCAAGTGATTTTATTAAACTTGAGGTTAAATTCTGTGAATCATCGGTATTGACAGTAGTGTACGCATTCTTCAAAATCTGAAATGTCAACCCGAGTAGTTGATCTGATCCACAGAAATTCTCTGATAAATCATTGGAAGAATTTTTCAGTTTAAAAGCTGCTGCAAGTTTACCATGCAACTCATGGTTAAGCTTGTGATGGTAGTTCAATTTGTTTTCAATATTTGATTTCGAAACCTCGGCCTGCTCGTATTCATTTAATATCAACAAATGAATAGCTGAGTAAATGTGTAATTCGCTATACTCAAGCTCAGGGGCAAAATTATCACATCCTATTCCCATTTGAAATTGTAATTGTGAACTTTCTTGGTGATTTTTTGATTCAAATTGTGAAGTTAAATTAATGACTTTGTAATAGTAGTACTTTGCGGCTTGAATATCACCATGAAAATGATAATAAATCCCCATTAAGTAAAACACTCTTGGTAACATTAATTTAAAATAGGTGAGCTCTTCATCAGAAAACTTTTGATTATTGTACTGCAGCATAAATTCATTTAAGTAATTTATGCTTGTAAAATCATTATTCAAAAAGTTTAACCATACTTGGTAATAATTTACGCTAAATTTTATGAATCGAAGTTTAATGATCTTTTTACTTAATTGATCCACTGAAAGATTCCGACAATTTGTATCACTCCCTGTCAATTGTAACAATTGAGTATCTATAGTTGTGATAGCCTTATCAAACACCTTTTTTGACTTATTCTTGTTTGACTCAAACAAAAGACATAGACCAGTAATGAAGTAATACATTATTACAAACTCTTCACTACTAAGCCAAGATATTTGAAGAGGGACTGAAGAGACGGTGTCTAGTGGTATATCCAAAATGAACATCCCATCTACACGCCAACTTTCCCATTTTTTTTGCTTTTGGGCCAGAATGAAACTGTTAATTTTTTTCATACAAGTATTTGATTGTTCATAATCATTTAGTTTGACAAATAAGTAAAATTTTGTTAGTAAAAGCATGGCTTCAAATTGGGGAGGTAATTTGTGATTCGTATTTAAGTATGTATCAACTTCTTCAAACATGAGCAATGCTTTGTGAGGACTACCTCTGTATAAATGCAAACTGATTTGTAACACCATACAATACATTTTCAAGACTGAAGTTGTTGATTGTATTAATTTTTGTAACAATATAAATGCATTGGTTTTATTGGATACTAACAAATTTTCTATTTTCAATAACGTAAATATATCAGATATCGGCTTGCAACTTAAATTTTGACTTATTTTACCATCAAGATAATTGAGAATTAGGTTGGGATTCACTCTTTGTAAAATTTTTGACTGTAAAACTTCTCCATGAAATTGAATTTCACCTAATTGATTTTGATTTGCTAGAATAATTGATTTTTCAATATAATACTCGGCTTTTTCAAAATTACAAGTATCGTAGAAATATATTGTTGCCAATTTATAATAAATTGTACAAATTTGATCCCTGCTTAAGCTTCGTTCATATTTATCAATTAATAAATGCAAGCATTTCAAAGCCAGCTTAATTAGATGAAAGTATTGTAAGTGTCCATTTTCAAAATTACAGATTAAGACTTGACTATGAGCTTTCTCCAAAAGTTCATCTGATGTACTTATCATATAATCAATCTTGAATCCAACCCTTGTATCAGCATTAGACCATACTTGGCGGACATCCATGAATATACTGGGCTCGCTAGTTTCAATGAGACCCTGGTAATCTTGACTTTCATCAGCATTTGCACCCTCATCATAACTAGTATGAATTATTGGATCAAAGCTCGAGTTTATTCCAATTCTTGTTTCAGGTTCCATTGAATCTCTTTCCAGCATTCTATCAGGTACCATTGAGCTTCTCTCCAGAACCACCGATGAGTTGGCAATATCAATTTCATTGGATTCTGTGGTATTATCTAGTTTTAAATGGTCAATGCCAGATATCTTTTCCAATTGATGATTTTGAAATCCGCTTTCAAATAACTTCAAATAAGATGTATTTGAACCACTTCGATCGCCTGTACTGCTAGCATCTCCACATCCATCAGATTTATCATCTGGTTTCATGTAAGAAGAATGTGTTAACTCCATCTGATGTACGCGATTTGCAGCCCAAAACTTTTCTCTGCCAAACTCTACGCCCATTCGCTCAAGTTTAGTGCCAGGTTACTGCCAGGTTACTAGAGCACCATAAAATTGCCCTAGATTACTACGGAGCTGGTTTGCATCATTACATTAAATATATTAAAACTACTGTAAACTATAACAGATCAAATTAAGTTTGAACCTTGGTTTGATTAAAGTCCACTTTTTGACAAAATACAAAATTGAAAATGTCATATTCGTGAACAATGATTCTATAGGCCATTCTATGAAATTCCAATGACAGTCAAATAATATTATCGTAAAAGACTTGCACCAAACTAGAAATAGACTCACGCGATATCGGCAAAAGCCAGTATATCCCAGTTGAAGTCTTGTAAATTGTTTTAGAAATTTGCCAATTAGTAACTTTGTAGACTTCATGCTATCCCAGATAGTCATCTCTACAGAGATACCCAATAATACCACCTCTATAGATCTAGAGTAGTCTGAATTGCCTTTCATTTTATCTTTTGTGATTTCATGATGAAATCCTTACCAAAATCGTCATTTGATAATAATCTTTCTTCTCTATTTAAATCTTTTCTATGAAATGCGAAAGTTCTGTCAAAAGCCTGTCAGTGAGGACTGGCTTTTAAGTATTTATACAATGAAGATATTCATAAAATCATACCAATTTATTATAATTGATCTGAACTAAAAATTTGGGTGAGATTTTCAATCTGATTATATTTATTTTTCTTTTGTCAATTCTTGTTCCCTCAACGTATTTAACTCTTGCTCTAATTTTCGTCTTCGTATCCTTTCTTCGTTCAATTCGACTTCGTATTGATCTTGAATTTCACCCACAATTTTTTTGAATTCCTTTCTCAATATACCATTGGACATTCCATTTCTTGACACGGACAAATTTGATGAGCTAGAATTTGAATCATCATCATCATTAAAATCGGGTGATATATCTAGATTGAATCCAGACGTGTTAAATGATTCATAATTAGTTGAGATGTTAGATTTTGATCCTATCTTATCTATTTTCAAATTATTCAAATCTTTTTTCAATTTTGAAATTTCTCGATCTTTTAAATCTAATGAATCGTAGTCGATAACATTGGTAGTCTTGTTCTTATTGATTGAAGTATTGTTCAATTCATCCTCTAAATGACTGATTTTTTTCCGATATTCATTTATTAATTTTTGACTTGAAGTTCGGGAATGTTCATATTCTTTAATCAAA
The DNA here is from genome assembly GCA_030705115.1 of Suzukiozyma pseudoglaebosa. Lineage (NCBI taxonomy): Eukaryota > Fungi > Ascomycota > Pichiomycetes > Serinales > Debaryomycetaceae > Suzukiozyma > Suzukiozyma pseudoglaebosa. The sequence goes on along the minus strand of JANIWI010000034.1, from coordinate 49,556 downwards.
TATTGGTGAGAAAATCTGAGATCGTTCAATGCTGTTTGTAATGAAGACAATTGTGAAGAAGATGTTGTTTTTTTCATTGATTTATCCAATGAAGAATTCAGTAATGAATCTGAAGCAATTACTTGAATATTTTGTGATAATTGTAAATTGGAGGAATTATCATCTTCATTATGGCTATTTTCGATTAATTTATCTAAACAACTTTCCAACCATTTGATTTTATCATCTGATGGTTGAGGTAATGAGATATTTTTTTTGATTGAAAGGTTAATAATTTTTGAAACTAGAGAATCTAAATTATCATTATCAGTGATATTTTGATTATTTTGAGAAAAATTGACATCTTCGACGTAACCTAAGATCAAGCAAGCAAAATTATGATTATTTAATCGGTGTTTCAAGGTATTAACTTCGGAAGTGACTTTTAATAGACTATTTGATAAATTATAACTTGATTTCAATAATTTATTTTGGATTGGTAAATCCAAATTTTGCAAAATCATATCATTTAATAATTCATTAGTTAAATTTGATTTTTTTTTCAAATAATTTAAATGTTGAAATTTTTGATTTAATAAATTTTTTAAAATTTTCAAATTATTTAAGCTTAAAATTGAATTTTTTGTAATTTTTTTAGAATCAAAAATTGAATTTTCAATTAAAATTCGAAGATTAATATAATTTTTGGCTGAACCTGAAAGGTACTCCAACGAGTCATCGGACTGGAGTGAAGGAAGTGATTCTGAATGAGATATGAAATCAATTTTATTGATTTCATTATCAACATCAATCTCTTCCACATCTTCACTATTTTCGGTAACAATCTTTTCACCATCTTCAACCATGATCAAATCTTGATCCAACTGACTTTGTAAATGATTATTGAAACTGTGATCCAAAAACTGACTATTCAATACATTCAAGTTTGAATGATGACCCAGTTTCAACTGAAACAACTTTTGTCGATATGCCTCTTGTAATTGAAACTTGAGTAAGTCAGGGGTAGTATTGTCCAAATTATAGATGGTATCATCAACCAACTTAAACGGGGAGAGTCTCTTCAAATCCGATTCCATCGTCGAAATGTTTAACAAAGACCAAGTAAAGAAGTGTTAGTAATGTAATGAAAGTATAACGTCAATTTTACTGTAAAAAAAAAAAGAACGTTTTCAAAGTGGGAGTGTGACGCGTCTAATCTAAAACAAAGGGAGAGTCCACCACCAAAAACCAAGGAGTTACAGATCAAGGAGTTACAGATCAAGGAGTTACAGATCAAGGGGCAACGGGAGTAAGGGCAACGGAGTAAGGAGAGTTGGTAGTATTGGTAGTAGTTTATTGATTGGTAAATTTAGCGATAATTACAATGTATATAAATAAATATAAATAAACGAGCGATAGAATGATAATACAATTGAACCAGAGATCAAGGTAAATGCGCATTAGTCATTAGGTGTGATATATATCTTGAAAGTATTTCTTGTTACAATGAATCTCCATTCAAATAAAGGTAAATGTAAATAAAGTCAATTGTAAATAAAGGTAAATAAAGTCAATTGTAAATAAAGTCAACTTTAAATAAAATTGTAGAAATTTGATTTTATGTTCTATTATCTCTAATATTGTGTATGAAGAGATGTTTTTTCTACTATTGTCTGTTTCTACAATCAACTTGTTGTTACATTATCTTGTTTTTACATTATCTTGTTTTTACATTATCTTGTTGTTAAATTATCTTGTTATACATTATCTTGTGTCAATTCTTGTTATCTTCTCTCTGTAGTCTCCCGACTACAGAGGAGTTTATCCTCTTTCTGCATGATAGTTTATTTCCGATAATTAATCACATAATAGTACATAGCATTTAATCTGAACCAACGTCATATTCTCATTATTGGCAAGATAATATGATTTAGTAAAAAAATACGATTAAATAAGAATATGATTAATCAATATAACAGTATAAATATCAAGATAGTTATTTAGTACGAGAATGCACCACGGTTCATTAGTAATTACGTTTTATCAAATATCTACATCACAATTTGTGGTGATGGTTATTGAAAACCAGATAATAATAAACCAGTGATAATTGGTGATACCCAACTAAAAAACACATAAAACAAATCTAATCAGTGAGACTGTAGATGAAGTGAGAATGAGAATCATAACGAATGAGAATCATAACCAGTGAGAATGAGAATCATATCCAGTGAGAATGTAAGTGAAATGAGAATATTAATGGAAATGAAAATCACAACTAGTAACTACAAAGAAAAAACCACGAAAAACTACAAACAGTAACCATCATAATCAACCAAACCACATAAAGTCAATCATTGAAACATACTTCATACCAAGGTTCTCGATTATTGAGCTAGAGACCAATATTGTTACTATTGTTGATTGATTGACATCATTGATTCATAGTTTAATAATCTTTGATTATCCATTGATTGTTTCATTGAATAATAATCTTTGATTATCCATTGATTGTTTCATTGAATAATCGATTCCCTAATTCATTGATTGATTCCCTGATTACTTTTCTTTAGGTTGTTTCCTTATCTTTTCTCTCATGAAGGAATGGGTCAAGTATCATCCTTATAAACCATATGATATTCAGCTACAATTGATGGATGCTATTTATGATGCTTTAGATAACAATTACAAGATTGGAATATTTGAGAGTCCCACTGGAACCGGGAAAACGTTATCTTTAATATGTGCCACTATGACTTGGTTACGGGATTACAAACGTAACCATATATTTGACCATCAGTTTGACAATCAATCTGACAATACCAATTCTGATTCTGATGATCCTGACTGGGTCAATTCAACTTACAAAGATACTATTGTCGCTAGATCAAAATCAAAAATTGTCGATTATGAATTACATTTAGATAAGTTACAACTTCAATATGACAATAATCAAGTATCTAACGTTGATGAATTACCAGTGAAAAAGTTTAAATCAAGTAAATCTAAACATGATCATAATGATGATTTTGATGATGTTGATTCCCAGTATCTACCATCAGATTTCATAGCTCATCAATTGGAATCAGAAAATACGAAAATAACTAGAGAAATTAATCAATTAATAATGAAAAATTCAAATACTCATGTCAGCTCCTTTGATTGTCCCATAAATATCTACTTTTCTTCAAGAACTCATTCCCAATTAAATCAGTTTGCTCATCAATTATCGTTACCAACCCTAGAATCTTCATTTATCGATATAAATGAAAGAGTAAAGTTTCTTCCCTTGGGTGGTAGAAAACAATTATGTATTAATGACAATATTCGAAAATATAATGATTCTTCAATTAATGATGCTTGTATTGATTTACAAACTAAATCGGGTTGTGATTATAAATCCAAAAATCTTGATACCAAATATTTCATTGATTTATCTTTAACAAAAATACATGATATCGAAGATTTAGCTGATTTAGGTAAAAAATTGAATATTTGCCCCTATTATTCAATTAGAGATGGATTAAACATCCCCGAAATTATTTCTCTACCTTATCAATTATTATTACAAGACTCAAGTCGTCAAGCAATAAATTTGAATATTGAAAATTCAATCATTATTATTGATGAGGCTCATAATTTGATTGATTCAATAACTTCTTTATACTCGGTTTGTTTAAATTTGAACGAGTTAACTCAAATTATCACCAGTCTAAAATTGTATTTATCAAAATTCATCAAACGCTTGAATAGTGGTAATAGAATTAATCTTTCAAAATTAATCAAATTATGTCAAACTATACAAGAGTTTATTCAAGAGAGCATTTCGAAAAAACTCGTCGTTATAGGTCAAAATATCCCCCATGATTCAATCTTATCAAACTCAAATGCTGATCTTCACAATATCTATAAATTAGACGAATATTTGTCGAAAACCAAAATAGCTTACAAAATTGAATCTTACATTGAGAAAATGAATCAAGATAATAACAGTGATGAAAAGAGGCTGTCAAATCCATTGTTGTTTAAAATCGTCAAATTTCTAAAATGTCTAAATCATCCTTCGAATGAAGGTAGGTTCTTTTGGTCAGAATCAAATCTGTCGGTTACTATCAATTATATGTTATTAGACCCGTCGGCAGCTTTCAGTCAAATCATTACTCAAGCAAAATGTATTATATTGTGTGGTGGTACCATGGAACCTATAGAAGAATTTTACGATTATTTATTTCCGCAAGTACCTGAAAATCAAATCAAGACCTTTAATTGTGGTCATGTAATCCCCCAAGAAAATTTAGAAGTAATCCCAATCAAAGATTGGAATAATTTCCCATTTAAATTTCTGTTCACTGAGAGAAATGATCGTATAATGATTGAGAGGTTAGGTCATTGTATACATGATTTATGTGAATCTATTCCTGGTGGTGTAGTAACGTTCTTCCCTAGCTACAATTATCTCAATCAAGTTATTAAACTCTGGAAAACAAGTGGAATTTATAGTAAAATCACCCAAGTGAAGCAAATCTTGCAAGAACCAACTGATTCAAGTAAAGTCGAACTTGTGCTTCAGGAGCATTCTCAAGCTATAAGGAATAATGGTCTAGGATCATTATTGTTATCTGTTGTAGGTGGGAAAATGTCAGAAGGTATCAATTTCTCTGATGATTTAGCTAGAGCAATAATTATGGTTGGATTACCATATCCCAATGCATATTCTGGGGAAATCATTGCCAAAAGGAATTTTATAGAAACTAAAACTTTAGAGAATGGAGGTACCAAGGCTGAAGCTCATCAAAAATCTCAGGATTTTTATGAAAATATATGTATGAGGGCAATTAATCAAAGTATTGGACGAAGTATTCGTCACATCAATGATTATTCGATTATTTATTTGATTGATCAAAGATTTGATCAACCCCGGATTCAAAATAAACTTAGTGGATGGGTTAAAGATCGAATTATTAAAGACAATCCAAGTACTGCAATGATCATTGAAAAAACGAAATCTTTCTTCATGTCTAAAAGTGTCTCCAAAAATAAGTAATTGTAAATAGAACAAAATCAACATTTTGAAATAAGCAAAATTTCCGTCTTTAATTATTTTGACTCTAATTTGGGTAGACTACATCGCTACGTAGTACCCATTTCTCCCCAGCTTTAACCATTTCCCCTTCGTGTCTCATACAATCATTCCCATGTTTATGTAAAAGGGCCATTCCTTTTGATGGATGAATATTTAAAGGTTTACCATTATTTTCATAAAATATTGTTCCTCCACCGGTAAATTCTTCATCTCCAGTCAAATAAATCAATAAAGTCCAACCCGTCTTCCCCTTGACCTTGGCTTTTTCATCCAATTGACATGTTACTGACTCATCATAATGTTGACCAAAATGATGTCCCTTTCGATACCTATACACTCTCAACTGAGGATTCAAACCAATGGCATTGGAAAAATTTGATTTCAATGCTTTCATATCAAAATCATCATATTGGTTCTCTTTAACTAGAAATAGCTGCAAATATTCCCATAACTTTTGACTAGCATCGAAATCGATTGAAGAATATCGATCATTCACCCTTACGGCATACTCTTTAGATTTCCTCATTGGAGTCGTCTCCATACGAAGGTTGTTCTCGAATGAATTGATCATCTCTTGACATAACTCTTTACTGAAAAAGTTCGGAATAACAACTATTTGATCTTTGATGACAACTTCTGGGTCAGGCTTATAAAATTGCTTTTCGATATTAACACATAGTTTCATAAAACTGTCTGGGTATGTATATTTCTGGCTGATAGCCCCTGTTCCCTTATTTTTTGCAGCCATTTACCTCGATTAATAGAAGTTTACCTTTTGTTAAGCAAATTTCACTGTATGCGAGAAATGCTACAAATTTCATAAAAATTCACAGAATTTGATCAAAAGTAAAAATTACAATGATTGAGGTGCTATAAAGTCTAAAATTGTAATTAATCTATGTAAATCAACAAACTGTTAATCTCAATTTGTTAAGGCAGGAGTTTTCCCGTGAACTTACCGTTGCTGTAAGTTTTATTGTTTCAAAGCAGGGATTCAATGTTGATTAAATAACTATAAGTCTCCCGAGGCATCTTGTATTGAACCATTCCAGCATATATCATACAATTTTTAGCAATGGTTTTTAATTTGACAAGATCATCTTGTTCACTTCCAACAGATTGATATCGTTTGGTGAGTATGCTATAATTCAATTGAGCAATACTACACATTGCCATTACTAATAATGATGGAATTACTTTCTTTAGATTGTCATCTAAGGAATTGCTTTGAACTAACCCACTTAGTTTTCGAATTTTCACTAACGAATCGTTCTCATTAACCGGAATCAATTGTAATTTAGCAATTTCTGATAACACTAAATGCCAATCTTTACGAATAAAAGCATCCCTTATTCCAATTATTGGTAATAAAGTATCGGCTGTTTGTTTTGATTGTGTAGAAATTCGATTTAAAATCGCACTATTGTTATTAAATATTTTCATAAGATGTTGAGCTAATAAAATCATATTATTATCGATTGTATCAGGATGATCATCACCATCAATATCATAATTGCCGTATTTTATTATTGGTTTCTCCAATTCAGTTGAAGCCAAAATCTCTGCTAATAATTTATTAATTATCGATACAACGGTGTCAAATTCTTCACACAATTGATACAACAATAATGCATCAAACGTTCTTCCCTCTTCTTGACACTTTATTGCACTTACTTCAATGATTTCATGTTGAAATTTGCCTATGTCTTCTAATTTAATTAATGCCCTCTGTTTTTCAAGCAAACCAGGAGTCTTGGTACCATTAGACTGATTTAATTCTCCCAATAGAATTCCAAATTCACGAGATATCAAAATCAATTCTCTCAATGCTTCATGACACTTTTCTATTTCCTTTTTATTGTTTGTCATTGCAATCAAAATCAAGTATTGACATGCAACTTTAGGATCGCTAATCTTAAAACTTCTTGTATATGATCCAATTAACCGACTAAAATTGATGTTATATTCATTTTTGTGAATTATTAATAAATCATCTTTATTGTTAAAACTATTAACTTTTAATAATCCATAATAATTGAATCCAATAGCCAAATGAACTGAATCACATTCATTAATAAATTCAAATGCATATTGTACTGCCAACTCATGTAAACCAGTTAAAACTAATGTTTTCAAGTATAAAGGATGATTTGATGAAATATTGAAATGTTTTGGACCCAATTGAATGATTTTTTGTTGTAAATTTGTTAAACTATAATTTTCAAATATCAAATTTGCATCATTATTTAATTGATCTTCATTTATAATTGAAAAATGGAACCATAACCAGTCTTCGATACTTAAATTAATAGATTGTGGTAATGCTCGTTTCGACAAATCACATTTCCCGATGATTTTATAAACTGAATATTTATAAGCATCAAATCCGATATCAGCATTATCTATATCATTGATAACATATTGGAATTGATTATTAAACTCAGAGTGTAATTTTTCTTTGATGTCAGTTGGTAAAGTATGATTTTCATTTTCCACAAATTTCCTTAAATATACTGGAAAATTTTTGTCAAATTTATTGAAAACCTCTTGATTTGACATAGTTAAGTGTAACGCATCCTTATACAAACCAGCCCTAATTAAATAAAAAATTGAAGCCCAGATGGGAGTACCATTAACACATAAAGTTTTACTACTTAAATCTGGATCATTTTTGAAAATAATTTTTTGTATAAAATATGATATTCTGTTAAGATAGCTTGCTGGTTCAAATTCTGACGATTTCTTATTGTCTTTTAAATAAATATCAGCAACATAATCATTGAATTCGTTTTCCAAATAGGTACGAGAATTTTTGACAATTAGTTTATTTATTGTTACATCGTTATCATGATTATTTTGATAATCAGTGAAAAATCTCAATTCTTGATTTGTTTTGACATTATCTTCATTTGTTAAGTTCAGTAAAATATTCCAAACTTCGGAAATTTGTTTTGATTTCAAATCACTTTGATTTTTATTAGCTTCAGCTAAAGATCTTGCTAATAAAAAATTCGACTTTGACATTCTTGCTTCATTTAATTGATAAATAATATTAGCATTGACTTCAAATTTTTCTCGAGTTAAATGCTTTAATGACAGAGTGTTTTTTGAATCAGATTGTTTATTATTCAAAGGACTTAAAATGTGGTAAGTACCGGGAATCGATTTATTCCAAGTAATCGAATTTTTCAATTGTTCAGCAGTTGAGCCACTTGAATTTTTCAATCCTAAAGACTTTCTCAATTGATCTCGTCTTACTTTCCAGTCGATCGATATATTTGAATTAATAAAATTATCGAAATCACGAGATGCATGATTTAATGATTGTTCTATAGTATTTAAGATATTTTCATCCTTTTTAGCGTTTATATAATTATCGATGTCACTTGTGGTATGATATACTTGGTTGACTTGATCTAATTTCTCATCTCGTTTCTGTAAATTAGTTTGATATTGTAAATTGGTTTTGTTATCGACAGTAATATTTGATAAATCAGATTCAATATCCCCAGCATTTATCCCACTACCAGCTAACAAATAATGAGCTTTGGCATAATTGACATCTTTCAAGTTTTCATCTTTGCGTAGTTGATTTGATTTCCGTTGCAATTCATTCAATGTCAAGTTAATTGATCCCAATTCAAAATTGGTGACTTTTGGTAAGTCTTGAGCTGATTGAATCAAATCTTTCAATAATCGATTAGGATTATTACTACTATTCAATAAGCTAGAGCCCAATTTACTATTCTGATTCGATTGGGACGTCGGTACCGAAGTTCCAATAGTACTATTCATGGTTGTAGTGTTTTGGTTACCAAAATTACTTCCGTTAGTACTACTTCCAGCAAAACTATTGCCTCCAAAAGTCGAAGTAGTACCACCGCTTTGATTTCCACCAACACTAGCTCCAAACATCTCCAATTACCCGTACCTACCTCGTCGATATCTTGATTTACTATAAAATCGTTAGGTTTAGATTTTATAAACAACTAAATTTTGATCGATGTGTGTGCTTAGAAAAATTACCCGGACGCAACAATTTTTCAATTACTATATAAGCAAAAAAAATTTATAAGCTGAAATGGTTTTTCTTTATTAACTTTGTCCAAAAGTAATCCTTCACGTAGACAGTGCTTGGTGGTGGGTTCTGTAAGGTTGCCTAGGTTGTTCATCAGTTTTTGTTGGATAATCTTTAACGTGTAACTAATAGAGCTACTCGATCACTAACTCAAGCGATGTGATGAAGGAAAGAAAAACTTGGACCTTTAAGAACTTGTCTGGATTTGTAGATGAAAGAGAGGTGTCAGTAGGTCCATATATACTGTAAACAACATGAAACGGTTAATAAACTGTGTAATTGTAGATGTAATCGAGCAAATAATGATGTAGTATTGAAGAAGTTGTTTTAAGAAGTTGATATATTTAGTTTCAACATCAATGATTCTCAAGAATGTTGTAACAATGTCATCGATATTTCTTCAATGATGCTTTGAGTCGATTTTTAAACCAAACCGTTAATATAGTTTTAGCGCTGATGAGTATTGTTTTAAGCCTTCAGCTCATACATACATTAAATTCTCTAATGAGGACTCTAATACGTTTTCTCACATAACTATTAGTTATTTTTAATACGTTTTATCTGGTATTGCAACTTACTTGATGAATTTTCAGGATGTTTTATTTTATCGCTAATTCATTTAATAGTATGTACATTTGAAATAAATATAAAGAAGTAAAGAAATTAGTTATTATATAATGCAAATTAACGATGATAAACCTGTTCAGGAATGGAAATACTAAAAAGATTCTTGACTAATCACCAATTCAACCATGATCAGCTTAAATTGGACAATTGTCTCATAAACTTGTTAATTATGTAGGGCCAAAATTTTCGAATTGAATTTATCTTCTTTAGATTTAGTCAACAATCTCATAACTTTGTTAAACATACATCTGGGAATTCAACTTCATCATGTTCACCCAATCCACCAGCAAACTTCTTTTTGGCACTCCAACTTTCGATTGGAAACCACCAATAACCTAAAGACCAAATAAAGTAAATTACTAAAACAACAACGAAATAATTCATGGTACTACCAGTAACAGGCATAGTTGCTGGGAATGAAAAGAAGATTAAAGCAAAAAATGACCAAAAGATTGTAACTATATTAGAAATTAATCCAACTTTTCCTAACCAAAATGGTCCATGTTTAATATTATCTCTTCCACGATACAATAAACACCCAGTAGGAACTAAATAAGAAAGTAAAAGGAAAGTGATACAACCAACAATCATAGAATTGAATGCAGCATCTGAAACAAGATATAAAATCCCCAATACCGCTACCCAAAATGTACTAAATAAATGAGCGTTTAATGGTACTCCTAATTTTGGATCAACGATACTTAAGTACTTTGAAAATGGTAAACCATTATCTCTAGCAAAAGACCAACATAATCTAGCTTGCCAAGTTTGAGCTGAAATAGTACAACCACAAGCAGTTAAGAAAATCAATACACCTAAGCAAGTTGCTCCAGTTGTTGAACCTAAAGCTTGATAATAAATATCTAAAATTGGCATTCCAGTATTACTAGCCAAAATATCTGGTAAATTTCTAATACTGAAAAACATGGCAATAACATAAGTAAATGAAGTTAAAAATCCAATTGTAACAGTACCCAATATAGCTTTTGGAATATCAGTTTCTGGTTTTTCAGTTTCTTCTGCTAAATGACAAGCAGAATCCAAACAAGAAAATGACCAATTTGGATTAACTAAACCGACAATAAATGCTATACCTGCTGATTGCCAACCAGTACCATTAGAGAATTCTCGAAATACAAAATAAGCAGTATTAAATTTACCACGAGAACAAACTAAAACGGTAATAGTGATTGTAAAATAACTGAAAAGAGAAATATATAAAGCATATTGACCAATAAATGGTAAGATTCTCCCATAACAATTGAAAAGAGCTAAGAAAATATTAACTAATTCATAAATTACGAATAATTGCCATTTTTTAGCTTCATGATCAGGGTTATTTAAAATCCAAAATCCCATTAATTCATTAGAAATAGCTTGAGCCATTGAAGCACATGTAAATATGGCACCACCCCAAGCTAATGAACCACAAAGGTAAGCTAAAAAATTAGAATACTTTTTAGGAGCTAAGACTCGAGACCAAACATATTGACCACCGGCAGAAGGAATTGCTGATGATAATTCTGAAAGAGTAATACCAATACAATAAGAAACTGAAGCAATAATGATAATTCCATAAACAATTAACATAGGACCTCCTGATGAAATCCCCGTGATTAAACTGGCGGAAATACCAAACCAAGAATTAGTTAACCCAAATCCAATAGCTAAAACAGAATAAGTTGAAAAAGTACGTTTTAATTGACCTTTTTGAGGATTATACTCATCTTCAATACCTAACTTAGTTTTAGTATCACTAATAATCAAATCATTACTGAATTTTTCATTATCATCAGTAATGATAATATTGGTATTTTTCTCCATAACTGTTGATGATTGAAGATAATTTCAAAACAAAAAAGAAGAGAAGAGAAGAAAAAAAAAAAAATTGGTATATTGATAACAATATATAGTATTCAAAAAATTTTCAATCTATATCGCATAAAAATATTTTAAATTATTATCTTGTATTAAAAAATAAAAAAAAATATCAACTTATCAAATGATTGACCAATAATATTCATTGAAAAATACTTAACAATATATTGAATCATGTGAAAAATTGAAGTAGAGGTATTAGATATATAAATTATATTATAGAAGAATATGTAAGATATGTCATATTATTGTAAGATTGTTTCAAAGACATGATTATGTTATTATTCATTTAGTTTTAATTATATTTGACATTAATCTCATCGCCATGAGCCTCACCGGCAATTTCATGTCAAAATTTAAATTATCGGGGAATCACGCGCCAGATAACCTAAATGGTTACAATTAAAGGTGGTGTGACAGATTGATAACAATAAAGAGGCATACACAGGAAAATCAAAAGAAAATGAAAAGTAAATGAGACAAAATGAATGAAAATAAAAAGTAAGCAAAAAAAAAAACAAATGGAAACTAAATAAAATGATAGAAATCATGTAAAATTATGATTGGGAAAATATCAATACAAGAAACATCTGAAACCATGAATAGAATGACAAATAAATAAAACCACTAAACATTAAAAGAAATCAGTGATTGGATTTTTCAGTCAACAATACAATAAGACTCGGAATCCAGTTACCCGCCAAATAAATAAAAAAAGTATGAATTGTCAAGTGAAAGCAAGTAGTAATATGTATGAACAGAAAAGTTGGAGAAAACAGAGTAAATCAATAAAGTGATAATAATAACCAGTCATTTTATGATAGTTAAATAATTATCATATTTAATGATAGTAATGATATCAGTCACGATAGTTTATGATAGTTAAATAATTATGATAGTAACATTATTTAGTTATAATAATTATGATAGTTTATAATAGTAACGTTATTTAGTTGTAATAATTATGATAGTTGATAGTTTATGATATTTAGTTATAATAGTTTATGATAGATATTTTTTTCGGATATTGAGTAAAGTTATGGATATGTCAAATTGATGATATGACAGGTTCGTTTAATTCGCTACTATTGTTTTTTTGCCTTTAGTCACTTCGATTCAAATTCAGATGAATTGTGGTTACTTAATTCACCAAATGCATGTATGAGTGACAACAGACTTCCTTCTTGATTTTGTGCGTTTTCCAATATTTGACTCGAATCATCATCTTGCCATTTAAGGAAATGGTTAGATACAACAACCATAATAGAAAAACTTACCCCCAACATCAAATACCGGTTTCAGACTTAAACATTGGCCAAACCATGACCTCGTATATCTGACAGCAAGTTCATGATCAGGAAAAAATTATTAAGAATATATAAGTCTATATAAGGTAAGATGACTAAATAATTTCATCAAGGTAATCATGATCAATTGATTAGATCTCTCACTACTACATCAACCTCATAATGACTACTTTAAAACTCAATTGCCAAATAATATGAACTACTAAATATAATTTCTTAATACAATTTCTACCAACATTTTAATTTAATTCATCATTATAATTCTTGCATGTTTGATTGATTTAATTTCTAACATTTTGATTTAATTCCTCATACAATTCTTGCATGTTGATTTGAATTTTTCTTTTATTGTTCTTTCGGTTTTCTTATGATTGGCTCCTTTGTGTTTCATTTCCATTCATCCGTCATCTCTTTTGTTAATATCATACAATCAATAATCACCTTTAATAACCGGAATTAACCGGAACCCATAATTGCTATACAACGTTTCATAAATCCTAACTAGAAAAAAAAAAAACCCAAAAAAAAAAAAAAAAAAAAAAAATTGATTTTATCACTGTGCTTTTCATCTTTTTGTATAAACTAAATAGCTAAATTTAATTGCCATATCTACTCACAACCAGTAAAATAATATCCTGGTAAAACTCTCTTATTACCACTGGTTATACCCCCTGTTTACTCTGCTGGTTTTTAACTGCTGGTTTTTTAACTGCTGGTTCTACCCCATACTAAATAAAATTGTATCACCTGACACATAATCACATGACTTAGATTGAATTTTTTTTTTTTTTTTTTGTAATTTTAATATTTTTTTGTTCTGGTGAAAACCAAAAACCAACAACGTTTTTATTAGTGACCTCATATCGTTCTCATTTGATTTGGCAGGTATCTATCATGACAGAAAAGAGTGAGGTGTTTGAAGGAGGGCCCACCACTAGTCAGCATATCATTGCTCAAGATGATGATCATTTTGAAAAAAGTACATTTAAATTGAAAAGAACGAGAAGTTTGGGTTTATTAGATGAATTTATACCGGGAATGACAGAAAAAGATAATCAAAATCAAAATAATAATCATGAAACTGATAACAAAATTGATACAAAAATTGAGAATATTGACAATAAAATTAATAAAATTGATAATAATTTTGATAATAAACTTGATAGCAAACTTGATAATAAATTTGATAATAATAATGATGACACTAATTTTAATACTAATGCCAATTTTGAACTGAGTAATAATAAGATCCCAGATTCAATAGATTTACCTCAACATATATCAGATAAGACCGATTACTCGTCCCCCGTTTATTCTAGTTCATCCTCTTCACTGAGTGTTCACAGTCAAGAATCAGACAAACATCCAGTAGTACATGTTGATTCAGTCATGCCCCATGACGATGTAGATATCACCAATGAACCTTCAAGACATGTTGATTATTTGGCTTATCAATGGGATGTCTCCGATATCGCCAAGTCTTGGAGATATGTCATTCAAAAGAGAAAAGATGTTGCTAATGCAGCTCGTCTAGAAAATGCTAGTTGGAGAACTTGGGCTCAAAGAAGAAGCAATTTGAAAACTATTAGTCCTGAAGTTGTAAATTGGTCAAAAGATTCCGATGTCACTTGGTTGTATGGTCCCATTGTTAAAGATGAAACCACATTACGTAATGAACAATTGAATGATGAAAATTCAAATTTCAAACAAAAAGATATCTCCGATACTGCTAGCTTTGCTGTAGCTGGTGATGTATCTATCCCATCAAGATCTTCTGCTCATCCAAAACCAATTTTGAAAAGAAGAACTATCGAAGAATCAATGATTTCTCATTCCAATCTTCTCAAATTGGAGTTGGCTGCTAATAAAGTTCATCAGAAACAACGTGAATCTTACTTAAATCAACAGAATATTGCGGCTACAGGCCCCAAAGATCATGATTTCAATGATTATGATGCTATACTGGCTAAATTAAATAAGCAATACCAAAATACTACTCCAACTTCCAATACTTCAGTAACAAAATTACAAGAATTATTAAATAAAAAGCAAACTACTACTAACACAGATGATAATGAGAATAATGATTTTAATGAATATTTTGATAAAAAAAATTCAGACTCCGACGGTAGTACTTCATCTGTTCCTTCAAAGTCTGCAATTAAAAAGCCTATTTCTTTAAGAAATGAAGTTGTTACTTCACCTTCTTTACCTCCAAAACCAACTCGACATATTCATTTCAATGAACGAGTTCAACAATGTATTGCAATCGATTATGTCGAAGAAGATTTTGAATTAGATTCGGATTATTTTGATAAAGATGATGATTATAATGGATTGAATCATAGTATTTATAATTTGAATAGTCCTGATGATAGTGCCTTTGTTGATATTACCCATGACCATTTAAATGCTAACATAGATCCTTATAATGAAGAAGATGATGACGATGATGACGATGAAGATGATGACGACGATGATGACGAAGGTGGATTTTTCTTGAAAGTGAAGAGTGGAGCACCACCAAATCTTGCAATCGCTAGTTCTAAAGAACAAACCGAAGACTCTGAAAGTATAAGTACATCAAATTCAAAAGTGTATCGAACAATTCAACTATTACCAAGTACAACGATTAATTATGCGTCCTCAGAAGAAGAATCAGATTATGAAAATCCTTATAGTTCAAGTATGTCTCATAATGTGGAGAATAGAGGTTATGATTTTTATTATGATTATAATTCAGTATACACTTGCGATGATTCTTATGGTAGAAAAGCTGATGTTGTTGATGTGCCAGATAATATTACTTTAGGTAGTAATATTGATTACGAAATGTTAGATTCAGGTATGAATTCTTCAGTTCATACTCAGTCACCAATTTATTCACCTCAAATTCTAGCAACACAACCCGATAGTCGAACCTCACCGATCATTCATGCTATGCCCCATCAACCAATTTACACTCAATCTCAAAAACAATATAACAATATCAAAAATTCAACATCTGATTCCACTTCATATTCCGATTCGGATTCGAATTCAGATTCTGATGATGGTTTATTAATATCAGCTTCAAGTTCATCAAAAAATCTTGCACAATCAATATTTGGTATGTCAAATACGCACTACCCGGATGGAAATGAAAAGGAGCCAATAGAGGCTCCCACATCTTCTATAAATCCAAGGCGATCTAACACAAACTTAGTTAAGCAACCTCATAGTTCTTCAAGTTTATCAGATCAATTTTTTGGAACGAATACATCTACAGGATTAACTAAGGTTGATGATGATACTCCTCTAACGAAACAACCTCCGTCAAATTCAAATTTATCTGATCAATTTTTCGGAGCGACAAGATTAAAATCAAGTTCAAGTGATTTGTCACATCAGTTCTTTGGAACAACTCCTCAAGATCATCGTAAAATTGAAAATACACCACCTGAACAAACACCATCACCTTCAAACTCATTCTCAACTCAAAAGAAATCAACCCCATTACCGCCACATACAACTTCAGCTAATGCATTCCTGGGTTCTACACCCCCAAAATCAAATAAAACGTTTCTATTTGATGATGATTCGGATAGTGAAGAAGAGGAAATACAGATTAAATCACCCACTCCGGGTTATGGAACTGGTAATACTCCCAGCTACAATAGTTTGTCACAAGTTGCTGATAAAAGTGGACTAAAAAGTCCTTCTACTGAATCTAATTCAGTAGTCTATCAAGCGAAAGATTTCGCTAACCATTTTTTAGGTAGAAAATGATTATTAGCATTTTGGAAAACGTTAAGTTTCTCATTATATTTAAACTAACAATAAAAATATAAATAAGACTTGTATTTTGTAACTACCAATAACCATATAATTAAGAATTGGAGTTTAAACTTTTATGTCATTACATTTGACATTGTCACGTGTTGCATTTTTTACGTCATTGATAGCAATAATTATAATAATATAAATGGGGTCAGACTTTCTTTAACCCAAGAAACGATGGCATGTATTATTACATTTAGTAATATAGCGGCATTGCCTCTTGTATTACTCACAATTATTCTGTCAACGTCTTTTGATAGTTTATCCAAACATTCTAAACCAAGTGATGGTGATGGTAAATGTGAATTGTTTGGCACGTTTTCATTAATAACCCAAGCTATATTGGGGTTTTTGTGTCTATCCTCGTTGATTGCAAAACGATTTTATGAATATCCAATACGAAGATCGTGGCCGGTTTGGTTTTTTGATGTATCTAAACAATTGATTGGGGCATTAGGAGTTCATATATTCAATGTTTTGTTATCAATGGGAAAATCTCGAGATGATGACACCAATGGTTTCTTTCAACTGCTGACAAATCCTGGTGATGAAGTTGATGACGATGCTTGTGATTGGTATTTTCTCAATATCGTCTTGGATTGTACCATAGGTGTTTGTATACTATACTTTGTTTTCAAATATGTCAATTCATTTTGTCAAAAACGATTGAAATTAATTAATATCGAGTCAGGAATATATGGTGATAATCCGGACCATCCAAGTTTTCGAGCCTATTTGAAGCAATTAATTATATATTGTTGTTGCTTACTGATTACCAAGTTATTATTATATTTGTTTGTCGAAATATTTGAGCAAGAATTATTATGGATAACCCACAATATTATATTGATATGGTTACTTCCTTACCCCGATGAATTTGAAATATTTATTGTAATGTTCATTGTTCCTATAGTTATGAATATTTTACAATTAATTTTGATTGATAATTTTATTCAAAATCAATTCACCCATGATTTTAACGAACGATTGTATGATGAAACAGACAGCGTGGTTGCTAAAGAAATTGAAAATCTTATGGGTTTACATAAACGAATGAATGGGGATAATGATAATACAAATTATGGTAGCAATCATGAAGTATGAATAAATTGAGAATTACGACAATATGACTTATGATACAAATTAATGCAATATATATGAATAGAGTATGAAATGACAGGAGTTTCAATGATCGGTTAATTTACAAGTTTGAAAGCATATAAGCTTGAAACGCTTTAATTAGGGTGGCAATGTTCAATGGGTACAGTAGAAATAAATTGGGAAATCTAAATAAAAAAGAAAGTTTTGACCTGAAGTAGAGAGAAAGAATCTGGATTATTTGGCAAATCGTTTATTTAGCCAACTAATAGGAGTTATTTCATATAAACTGAATTGATTGTTGCGATTTTCAATCCAGTATTCTACCTTAGAATTTACATATAACGTATAAAAAAATAAATTAATTGTGTATTATAACTTACACAAACTTCAACTATCCTTTTCCAACTTACAAAAAAACTATTAATTATAACAACTTCTATTACTACTTAAAAGATTCTTAATTTATTCTTTCCTATTTACAAATTTATGCTATATTTACATTTTGTCAACCTATTCACAAATGCTTGAAATCTTGCATTATCTGGTTTCAAACCCATATCCTTTCATACAGATCTTATACTTTCCAATAATCTCATCACATTTACCACTTTCTTGACCATTGAATAACAAGCACTCATCTCTTGCCTTTTTTTCATCTAAGCAAACACAGCATGGCTTAGGCTTGGATTCTTCTTGTTTTGCAGGAGTAGACATGGTACTTTGACGTTAGAAACTTCGATAAACTAATATGATAAACTGTGATTATAAATCGATGTCGGTTTTTGCTGATAAATTTCAGAAATCATACGACATTTACTTCAAAAACGAGACATTTTTATTATTATGTTGAAACTAATAAATAAAATAGCCTTAGTCTTTGTAAACACTACTGATTACTGATTTCCTCCTTTACCGACCTATTTTACTTGAAAGTTTTACCTATTGGTTGATATATCTGGTTTGTCAAATTTTGCGACTTGTGGTGTCAATTTTTTGGACATACTCACCAAGATTTTGATGTGGAACCGATTTTACAACACAACTGTTAAGATAGTATTCGTTGATCTTTGAACGTCATTGGCGAGTTTTGTGAGGGCGGTAGTATGTCTAATGAGTCGTCCAATGTATCATTGGGGTTGCCGATGAATATGACGGCGGAGCGGCCCTCGATGGACGATAGTATAAGTCTAAATGATGATTTAGCAAATGAATCAGAATACGGAGGGTCAATCGCAAGTCATCCTACAATTGCTCGATTGGGATCGCTTAGATATAGCATGGATGATTCATCATCATTTTCTGCATCTCAATATAACATTTTCAGTCCCATTGAAAATGGGCAAAACTTTAGCCCTATTGGTCCTAATTCGATATATGAATTGACAGTTGCTTCAGATTTACTGAGAGTTAAACAGCGAAGAACAAAAGCATCAGTTTTACTCAATGGAGGGTTGACTAGCGTCAATAATCTTATTATTCCCACTACAAATGATATACCTCCAATACATTTGTCAAAACTAAATAATAAGGTTTCCAATCAAAAATTGATTAAAAACTTTGTCAGCGGGGGGATCAATGATGAATACAAAAAATTCGAATCGAGTTATAATGTGTTGACCCAAGATGTTTTGAACAAGTTGAATCAAGGTTTTATAGATAAGAAATCGAAAGATAGTGATATCGAAGACGAAGATTTAACTTCAATTCCAGAAGTTTTTATGAAATCTGATTTCAATTTAGATGATCCTCGGATTTTCAATCAAGTCATTGAAAATGTGGCAATTTTGCCTAAGGAAGATAATTCTTCGTTTACGCAAACTTTAGCTAATAATACTAATTTGAATGAAAAGTTTTCAAATTATTTAGATATGGTCGAATTGAATCTTATTAAAGAAATTTCAAAATCTTCAGATTCATTTTTCACAACGATTTCTGATATCACAAAGATTAAACAACAATCGGATAATTTATTGACACAATACGATAATACCACTAAGAAATTAAATGATTTGAAAAAGAACCAAATTGACCAAGGTAAATCTATACTTAAAAAAATGATTACAAAGAAAAATGTTTTATCGTTTGAATCTTCTCTTTTACAGTTGAATTATGTTGTTAAAATTTTCAAATTGGCTAATATTTCTTTCAACAATGGCAAATATGATAAATGCATGAATGAAGTTGTATTGCTTGAGTCATTAATATATGGTACCGATATAAAAGACACTTCTCTTTCATTACCACTTTCGCAACCTTTACAGGATTTATCAAATTTACCAGCTCTTGTTCATATCATTAATGATTTAGGCAATTTGAAAAATGATTGTGGTAAAGGATTTATAAATGAATTTGTTAATCTTTTGATTGATGATTTGAGAAGTCATTACCAATATATCCCAACTCAAACAACTTTTAATAGACTTTACATTGCGTCAGATATTAACCGGAAATATCCAGCAACTGATCCAAATTATAAATTTTATCAAACTATTGATCCAAAAGTAAAATCCAAATTAACTGGTTTAATTTCAAATTTAGTAAAATCTGATCATATTTTACAAGCATATTCTGCTTATCAAGATCGTTTAATTATCGAAATTAAAGAGATAATTAAGCATAACATTCCAAGTTCTTCAAGTGCTGGTCTAACACAACATGATGACTATTCGCTGGCTGATATCTCACAAGCTTCATCAAGAGCATCTTCAGCGCCTCCTTCCGATAACCAAGGTAAAAATCAAGGTAATGGTCCTCAAAATTTATCTACAAGTATTAAGTCGTTAAGTCCTCGAGAATTTGAGTCTATGTTAAAAACAACCTATGCAAATTTATCTGAGTGTTTGCGGTGCCTAACATCGCATCAGAAGCTATTGTTGGATTTAGCACTAACTTACATTCCAGCTGATAAATCTTTTGATGTTATTGCATTAGATATCACCAGTGCAATAAACAAAGCTATTGAATTGACCCAGATAAGACTAACTAAGGTAATAAACGTAAGACTGGAACAAATAGCAGACTTACCAGTCCCATTTTATCTTAGTTTGTACGCAATATCATCTGCTTACCTTCAAGAATGCGAGTCCATTAATCCTGGATATGCTTCCACCACTGCAGGAAGTACATTAAGCGAGTGGTTCAAGCACCATATTAATTACTTTATACATAGAGTGCATCTGAAAGCATTGAAGTCTATGGTAGCAAATGTTGATAAGGAAATCTGGCGAGAGGTAACTGATGCAGAAGTCTTAAATGAGAAACAGGTTCTTTTGGATGAAATCATTCGTTTTTCAGAGAACACTAATAGTACTATTACCAACTTTGTGAATGAACTGTGGTTTAGTATGCTTGATTTCTATGAAGGAGATGGAAAGGTAGTTCCTGCGGTGAGCGTCTCTCAAGATTCATCTAAATTAAGCCTTCTGATTAAGGAGGAACTGTTTTTGGTCCCGAATTTGATTTTACAAGCTTTATTGCATTTGAAAGATTATTTAATAGTTTTTAAGATGTTTCCAAACCATGCTTTTACGATTGAAAATAATTTGTTGAATTATTTTAAATTTATGAATTCGAAAATTTCACAATCTGTGTTGAACGCTGGTGCAACCAGGACTGCAGGACTTAGACATATCACAACAAAAAATATTGCATTATGTATTCAAACAATAGAGTATAATATTCTGTTATTGCCATATCTTCAGACAATTTTCAATACAAGAAGCACACCTCAACCACAGTCCAATAGTCAAAGTCTGGATGAGTTGACTTTCTCACGTGTAATGAGTAACTACAAAGATCATGAGAATGAATTGTTTGCTAAGTTAGTTGCCATTATGTATGATAGAACAGTCAACCACTCTGCTGCTGCTCTTAAAATCGATTGGTCCCAACCATTACCACGTCAACAACAATGTCATCCATATATGGAGGCGTTAGTTAAAGAAACGTTAACGATAACAAAAGTTTTAACTAAGTACCTTCCACAAATAAAATGCTCGTTAATTTTACTGCAGATCTTTGATAATTACAAAAAGTCTTTTGTTACTTGTTATTGTGTTGACTTACCACAACCCAAAGATATGATCGAAAAGCAGATGATATTAAAGGACATTGATTATTTTAGAAGTCAACTTTGCGATCTTCCTGGATATGGAAACTCGGGGCAAGTCATTTGGGAAAATGTTCATTCGTTGCCAACTCAAGAAGACTCCGAAATGGAACAGAAACTAAAAGACCAAGAAGAAGCAATGTTACGTAGTAAGGAAATAGAGGCAAAAGAAAAACTGCCTATTCAAGAACTGAAGCCTCCTGAATCTAAGGACAAACTGAACGATACATTATTTGAGATACCGAAAACAGAGGATGGAGGTTTTGAATCGAATATTCAAAGGCACGATGTTCAAAATATTGATCCTGAAGACAGTATAGCTACCGAAAATCAAAAATTGGACAAAGAGATTATGAAACAAATTGAAAACCAAGAAACCAGTTCAGAAGTTGTTCCATCTAACATGCTGAGCAATCAAGCGGACAATATGTCTATGAATAACAATACCTCCGAACCTGGTCCTGGCATTGAATCTAGTGAACAAGTAAAAGAGGGCAGCAACATCGAGGAAAAGGAAAGTAGTGGATCTGAATTTGTGACCCAAATCGAGAATGTTGATACTGAGGATTGTAAGTTTGTACGTAGTACTGATCAAGATGCGGATGCTTCAACTGAAAATGATCTCGAAGCACAGTCCAAAAAAGCCATGGTAGAAACGGTTGAGGAAACACCCGATAGTAATGTTCAAAATGAGTTTGAACAGGTCAAAGATCATTCAGGATCATCAGGGGCCGAGTCAACAAACGTAGGTGCACAAGACACAGACTCAAACAAAGATGAACCTAAACCTATACTGGGAGATTTGGGCCAAACTCAACGAAATTTTGAGGAACTGAATTATGTCCCAGAATTCAAGGAATCGTCAAAAGAGGAAACTAAGCTTGAAGCTACTGAGATTTTGAAATCTTTAATTGATGACATTGATTCTAAAACTCCAATGAGTAATATCCAAAATGAAAAAGATTCAGTCACCGAAAAAGCAGTAGTTCAAGAGAGCATGGATAAGAATATTCCACAAGATAAAGAAGAAGCGAATGATAATCCTAATGATCAAAAAAAACTGCTTCCTGATCAATTTAAGAGTTCCCAAGATGATGAGAAAGAGGATGGTATTGATACTGATGAAGAAAATGGAATTTCCAATGAAAATCTGATACCTGAAGCAAAATCTGAGACCACCAATAAAAACAAAAATGCTAAAAAGGCCACTAAAAAAAAGAAAAAGAAGAAAAAGAAATAGTTTAGAAAGTTAATACAACTATTTAATGAATAGAATTCTTTAATTATATATTATATTCGTAGACAGCTATGTTTTAAATTTCTAAATTGAAGTTACCCTCATCATCCTTTACAAAAACACCTGGACCTTCAGTGACAATGCTATCAATCAATTGATGTGGTGTTACATCAAAAGCAGGATTCCAAACTGAAATACCAGGGGTGGCAATACCAACAGTTTTTTTTTCACCAACTTGATTTCCATTTAGTATTGGAGCTGTAATAGTTGTCAATTCATTTGACGGCCTTTCTTCAATAATAATATCATCACCAGTAGAGGAGATCATGTCAATAGTTGTTTTTGGAGCGGCAACAATAAATTTGATTTTGCTATTAGATACATTGTTGAAATAATTGGCAATTGTTGCTAATTGAAAACTACCAATTTTGTTAGCAGTATCACCATTTTTGACTATTCTATCAGCACCAATTATAATAAATTTGACTGGGGCGACAGACTCTTTTACTTTTTTCTGTTTATTTAAGCTATTGATTAAAGATGATACCATATTATCACAAATCAATGTAAAGGGAATATTCTCGTAATTCAATTCGTAAGTGGTCAACTTAGCACCTTGATTATAAGGTCTTGTTTCACAAGGGTAAACATGGTCTAAGTAAAATGATTCTGACGATGTATCCTTGTTTAATTTTTGATAAGTGGACCTAATAATCCCGAGGGCAGTACCATGACCAGAAGTTGCCAAAGAACCAGTATTGCAAATGGTAATAATTGAAAAAGGACCAGTAAAACCTTCCAGTTTCAAAGATTGTGTGATAAATTGAAGACCGTTATTCCCAATTTTGAAATTATTAGACAAGTCATCTTCAAATAGCTTGATAGCATACTCATAAATGGCTTGGAACAACTCTTGGTTAACCTCAGTTGCTTTTTTAACAATTTGCCTGACTTCATTCAAAGCATTGGATAAATTCACCGCAGTTGGCCTTGATGAAATCAAATAATCAATTGATTTTTCCAAATCTTCAACCGATTTGGTCTCTTGGGCTTGTAAGCCAGCATAAGTATCGACAACAACAGCAAAAACACCAACAATTGCAATAGCGGGAGCACCTCTAACTTGCATCAACTTGATAGCACTGAAAGCATCTTCAACACTCTTGATCTGGATGTATGTTGTTGAATAGGGTAGTAATAACTGATCCAAAATTTCCAATTTCTTCAATTCTCGATCAAATTTGATCGCTTCAAGGGTCCTTTCTGTTGATACCATACTACAAACACTCTACTTCAATCAAGATAGCTAGTATTCTAATTACTCGCCTTCAATTCCTATGATAACAATCACAATTATTGATTTACTATGGTTCTGAAAATTTCCATCAACCACGTGAATTGATTAGAAACTTCTACCACTATAAAATTTACAACTAGCAGTAAACAAGAATATTTAATAGACAAAGTCATCTAGAAGATAAGTCTACGTATCCCTTCAATTTCCCATTCTTCTTTAATTGAGTTCCATTTACATCCAAGTAATTTTCTGCCCGTTATTGGACATCTTCCTCCTTTATTAATATCGTAAATTATGGGGTTTTTGTCTTGTTGGAGCTTCTCCTTTTCAGTTGGTGATTTTTCATGATGTTTCTCTTCGTGATTGTTTTCATGTTTCTCTTTCTCATTGTGTTCATCATCATCATCATCATCTTCTTCTTCATCTTCATCATCATATTCATCATCGATATCAACAGTTTTGTCTTGGTTTTTCAATTTTTCACTGACAATCTTATGGGAATTTTGCAAATAGTTATAAATACACGAATAATCAAACACATATCCAGTTTCAATTATGGCAGGGTTGGTTAATTCATTTTGACAAATAGGACAAGTTTTACCTGACTTGTATTTCTTAGAAATCAATCTCTCCTGAGGCAAGGTACTAGATCGTTTTAAAGCTGATGTTAAAGTGGAAGGAGCAGGTAAGTTGAAGTCTAGTAAGTTCCCCTGAGATTTCAATAATTGAGTTGAAAAATCGGAATTATTCCACCATTCCAAAAATTTCAATGTAAAGATTGCCACAGGAAAGAATGTTCCTAAAATATATTTAACAATTCTCCAACTAGGTTTTAAAAATAAATTTGATAATAATTTCAATACTTTTTGAATCGAACTTTCTGGGTTGACTTTATTATATTTTGATTTTTTGAACGATTTCAATGTTTTGTCATATTTGGAATAATCGTATTGATTCAATCGAGAATAATTTATATTAAATAACCAAGTCAAAAATGTAGGCGATTTTGATTTACCTGAAAGATACAATAATGTTGTGAACAAATTTAATATTTTATACCCACTTTGAACATATGGGTAAATTTCAACAAATTTTTGTTTCCAATACAATTTGCAATTTTCATCAGCCGTATTTAACTCTGAAGTCTGTAACTGTTGGGTGATATACTTGGTATACCATATATCATAGTAGTATGAAAGTTTTTCATGCATGTATGCAACCCCCGTAATTTCAAACAAGGACACCACCATTTGTATTGGGGTCAAACCTCTTCTCTCTTCTACCATGGAAGGGACCAATTGCGATAATTTGCCAGTATCAATTATGGTATTATTGACCCGCTTCAATCCATAAAAATTCTCAGTAAAACTACCTTGCCAATATTTCATAAAGTACCATTCTATAAATGTACGTATGACAAGATTGATCTCATCAAACTTGTTATTGATTTTCAATAGATATCGAGGATACCGTGACGTATAATGAACCAATATATATCGTAACGATGGTGATAACAATGCTTCTAATTGACTCGACGAAATCAACTCAAAAAGAGTCGGAGATTCCGAGTCTAACTGACTAGCGTCTAAAGATGAATAGAATTCCATATTTGACCCACTCAAAACCTCTAGTTTCCTACTACTTTCCACCTATTCGTTCTTCTTTTCTCTTTCTACTAGCAACTGTGGAGTTAATCATCAAAAAGCCGAGGCTGGCAGTATGCAGGAACTCTTTTTCAGGCTAAATAAAAAATGTGTTGCAAGTTTTCTTTAGGAGGTAATCATAGAAATTTGAGTATAATTGTTGTAGTTAAGTGGTTTTGAGTAGTTATATAGGTATTTTAAAGTAAGGAATAGTCCACAGTTTTAATTTTTTGAAAAAATTTCATTCAATTTTGGGGGTTTTTTTTGATTTTTTATAGTTGCAAAAAGTTGATATGGAAGAGTTTCAATGTTGGAAGGCTATTGTTGATGAATTCAAGGTGAAAACAACGACTTTAACTAAGTTTGGCTTAAATATAGACGAAATTAATAGTTATATTCCAGTTGCAACCGTTCCAACAAGTTCAAAGTCGATGCCCCATATCCAGATACTCGATCAATTGATAAGCTACAAGCATGACCAAATGATTGAAAGTAACAATTCATGGTCGTTGATAGAATCAGACATGATTATGTCAAGTAAATTTGAAGAATTAGAGTCAACAACCGAGGAAATTGTGTTTAGTAGTTGTGGTATAAGTAAACAAGATCACTTAGACACCTCGATGACTAGTCCACTCAAAGACAGGATCTACAATTTAAGTTCAGAAAATGATTTGTTTGTTTCTCCAGATGATAAAGAAACGATATTACCAGAGCTTAACTTTGATTCAGTTATATCAGTTGTTGACTCTGATTTGATTTTATCATCAGAATCCTAATCTACACTGAGCTAAGCAAGTTAACCTTCTACATATTTCCCTTATATTACCAATTAATGGATATTATATGTACATATGTATCCGTATGTGCATTACTATCTAAATTTACTTTTCAGCAGAATGCTTTTGAAGGTTCTAATTGACAAAACTTATAATCAAATTTGAACCCGTATTTTATATAAAATTCCCATGATGATAAATCAAATACATGATAATCACCAAATTCAATGATATTAGTTTGATCTTCATTATTTGATGATATCAACTTTATTTGCTTGAACCAATATAAGAATGAATTGTTGTTCTGTTCAATGATCGATGCTAACTGACTATGTAAAACAGTTGAGCCATTTGTCTTTGTCTTATAAGGTTTCCATCCTAATTTGAATAAACATGATTCTGCTAACAAATTTTCAATTGGTGTTAACCCATAATAATATCCATAAAATAATACCAAACTTAATTCGTTAGCTAAAGAAGTATTATCGATATTAGATTGATCTAATAATGTCTCTATTTCAAGCAAAAATTGATCAAATTGATTATTTGTTCGAATTTTATTCCAATAAGATTGCAATTTAATAAATTGAATTGGAATTTTGAAATTTGATGGCTTCAATAATGAAGGTTGAACTTGTTGTGGAAGATAAGGCTTTCTTATTGGGGTCACAAATTGATTATAACTTTTGGGATCATAAATCAATTTATTATTTTCACAGTTATTTCTTTTGGCTGTGAATGAAATTATCAAATCTTGGATCCCAGGTGGAATTTTCACAAGGTTCAAATCGCTAAACAAATTAATCTCTATTGGTGATAATGAAGAATTTCTTAATACTTCAACATAAGAATAATTAGGATCATTAATATCTTGCTCATTGGGAATGGAATTACTCGTACTTGATGGGGGAGTTAACAACAGGTCTAAATGTCCATTTACTTCATCAGAATTGGAACTAATAGCAAAATTAACATCTTGACTTGGTTCTGATATTCCAACTGCTGCTGCAGTAGACCATTTTAAGTTACCTACTGGTTTTGATGGAGTTGATGCTGGTTTTAATGACTTGATGATTGCTGGACTCTCAGCTTCAGGACTTGACGGTATAGGGGATGAAGTTGATGATTTTTGAAGGGAATGACTAGTAAAATCAATATTATTAGTATTGATATTATGCTTACTGTTACTATTATTATTGCTGTGATCATTGCTATTGCTTTGTTGACTGTCTCTATATGAATGACCATTCATTTGAGGAGGATTTTGTGAAGATGAGCTATGGCTATTAGTTGGTTCAACGTGAGCTGATTCAATTTGGTTATTGAGGATGTTTGTGGGATTTGAATTAATATTGTTATCATTAGATAAAATTTCGGAATCATTTATTTCTGAATAATCATCGTCATGATTTATAGAATTTAAAATATCATCAAACAAACTAGGATCATAATTTTCGTTGGTATCAACATATTTCACTAAATCATCTTTTATTAAATTGAAAAGATTAATCTCATTGAATTTCAAATTTTTCATTAATTTTATAATCTTTAGCAATCGTTTTATATAAAACTTATGCTGCAATAAGGTTTGAGTAATTTTTTCTTTCTTAGCTTCGATTACACTTAAATTGTTCTTCCTTAATTTTTTATTTGACAATTTTTCGTATTCATGATTAAATTTTTGACTTTGTTTGTTTAATTGTTTGATAATATTCTTGATAAATTTGATTGAATCAATAAATTCTACAGGAAGTTGATCTTCTAACTCATCCTCCTCTATTTCCGAAAGAAACTCCTCCAAATCCATATCTTCAAAATTATCAGAATCTTCTTCATAATCGGTATCTCGATTCAAACTATTTTGTTGATCTATTGCTGATAATAGTATTGATTGATTAGAAAAGGTTTTCAATTTTGATGATCTTTCAACATCTTTGTATGTCTCCATAGCTTCTTCAATCGATCGCTTATTCTCATTCAACTTGTTACATAAAGAATTCCCACTTAGCGCAAGAGTCTTGATATAATCATTTGATTGCCAAATCTTGATCTGTTCTCGAAATTTTTGTAATCGTTTGATCTCTTTTTTCAAATCGTTTTCAAGTTTCTCCTTCTCTCGTTGGTTATCACTATCATCTTCTGCATTTATAGACTCATACCTCTCATAATGATAGTTAAATTCATGTAATCCATCTTGGATTTTCTTAAATACTATATCAATATCTCTAAAAATCACGGTTAGTACCCCAGTTTTCAACTCAAATATTTATTTATTCACATACTTTTGTAGTTTCCTGTTCGACATCTCCAAATTCTATGGCCTGGTCGCCTGGTTTTGCAACTATTTGGTTTCTATACTTCAGTTTGAAAAATTTATTGGTGAAAAAAATTTACATACTCTATCACGTGAATTCATTAAACTGTTGGAAATCAATGATTAACCAGAATAACAAGACAAGGCAAGTATAACCCGATGATACTTGAAATCATTGGTATAGCATTGATCATGCTGCAAAAGATTCTGTTTTCAAAATTTAAAAATTCCAATTATTGGTGAAAATAGCACAAGGAATATTATTATCATCGGATATTTAATAGTATTAACAATTATATTCAAAAAGTTTCTACAAAGTTACAATTATAATGTATTCTTGTTTATTCTATATTATACAAGATTAACCCACTATATATATTATTACAAGTCAGAATGTTACTTATAATTCATCATGATCAAGATCATCATCAGAATCATCATCACCAAAACCAGCAGAATCATCATCATTATTACCAGCAGAACCACCATATAATTTAGCAGTTATTGGATTAGCAATATCAATTAATTTTTGTTTTTGTTCTTCAAATTCTTCACCAGTTGCTGAATCATAATTATCTTCAATAAATTCTAAAGTTTCTTTAATAGCATCATCTAAAGTTTCTAAATCATCTTCATCTAATTTTGAACCTAAACCAGTTTCTGATTTATCATTAATTTGTGATTTTAATAAATGAGCATAATTTTCAAGGGAATTACGAGCTTCAACTTTAGCTTTTAATTCAGCATCTTGTTGAGCATATTTTTCAGCTTCTTCAACCATTCTATCAATTTCTTCTTTTGATAATCTTCCTTTATCATTAGTAATAGTAATAGATTCAGATTTACCAGTACCTTTATCAGTGGCTTCAACTTTTAAAATACCATTGGCATCTAATGAAAAAGTAACTTCAATTTGTGGTACACCTCTTGGTGCTGGTGGTAAACCAGTTAATTCAAATTTACCTAATTTATGATTATCTTTTGATAAAGCTCTTTCACCTTCAAAAACTTGAATTAAAACTGTTGGTTGATTATCAGCAGCAGTTGAAAAAATTTGAGATTTTTTAGTTGGAATAGCAGTATTTCTATTAATTAAAGTAGTCATAACTCCACCAGTAGTTTCAATTCCTAAAGTTAATGGACAAACATCTAATAAAACAATACCATCAACTCCTTCTTCACCTGATAAAACTCCAGCTTGAACAGCAGCACCATAAGCAACTGCTTCATCGGGATTAATTCCTTTAGAAACTTTTTTACCATCAAAGAATTTTTCTAATAATTCTTGAACTTTTGGAATTCTAGTTGAACCACCAACTAAAACAATATCATCAATTTCTGATTTTTTAATACCAGAATCTTTTAATACTTGTTCAACTGGTTTTAAAGTTTTTTTGAAAGATTCAATATTTAATTCTTCAAATTTAGCTCTTGATAAAGTTTCCGAAAAATCAATACCATCAACAAAAGAATCTAATTCAATTCTAGTTGACATTTGTGATGATAAAGTTCTTTTAGCTTTTTCAGCTTCACGTTTTAATTTAGCAATTGCTTTTTGATTAGTAGTAATATCAATACCATGTTTTTTTTTGAATAATTTAGCTAAATATCTAACAATTTTAAAATCAAAATCTTCCCCACCTAAATGAGTATCACCAGCAGTAGCTAAAACTTCAAAAACTCCTCCTTCTAAAGATAATAAAGAAACATCAAAAGTACCACCACCTAAATCATAAACAATAATATGTTTTTCTTCTTGAGTTTTATCTAATCCATAAGCAATAGCAGCGGCAGTTGGTTCATTAACAATTCTTAAAACTTCTAAACCAGCAATTACCCCTGCATCTTTAGTAGCTTCTCTTTGAGCATTATTAAAATAAGCAGGAACTGTAACTACGACATGAGTAACTTTTTTACCTAAATAATCTTCAGCAATTGATTTCATTTTACCTAAAACCATTGCTGAAATTTCTTCAGGAGATAATAATTTAGTTTCACCTTGTACAGAAACTTCAACCATTGGTTTATTATCTTTTTTAACAATTTTATAAGGTAAATGTTTTAATTCTTTTTGAACTGATTTATCATTATAATTTAAACCAATTAATCTTTTAATATCAAATATAGTATTTTCAACATTAGAAGCAGCTTGATTTTTAGCAGCATCACCAATTAATCTTTCTTCACCGGTAAAAGCAACATAAGAAGGAGTAATTCTATTACCTTGATCATTAGCTAAAATTTCCACTTTACCATTTTGCATAACTCCAACACATGAATAAGTAGTACCTAAATCAATCCCAATTACAGTACCATATTGATCAACTGAATCATCACCATAAACTAATGATGAAAAAAATGGCAATATACAAACAACCGCAACATATAATACCCAAATCCGGGACATACAGTTCTTCAACATAATGTTATAGATCTATCTAATAAATAAATATAGATTATATATATATATAGATATAAACTAAAAGAAGAATAATGGGGGTTTATTAAATTTTTGTCTGGTTATATATTTTGCTGAAAGAATTCTAAAGAATTCTACGCGCTTAGTGACGTGTTCATTTCAAATTTTTGTAACTCTGGCGAAAAAAAAATTCTTCACCACCAAATTGCCACCGCCGCATTACAACCTCCGCCTGGCGGAGGTTGGCTTTACACAGACATAAAGAACAAGTATAAAGAACAGACATAAAGAATAAAAAGAACAAGACAAGATAGTGAACAAAAGCAAGTATAAATAAGGAATGAAACACTAGTTCACACACTAGTGTAATGTTTCACACTTGTAATGTTTCACACTTGTAATGTTTCACACTTGTAATGTTTCACACTTGTAATGTTTCACACTTTCACACTGGGGTAATTTCTACAAGTGTAATGTTTCACAAGTGTAATGTTTCACACGCTAGTATAATGTTTACGAAGTGTAAAGTTTATGTAGTGTAATGTTTATGTAATGTACGATTTATATAGTGTAATGTTTATTTGGTGTAATGTTTATTTAGTGTAAGCGTTTTAATTATGTCATACGATTAAGTTTGTAATAGTCATGTATGAGTTATTTATAGTATTTATCAAGAATCATACACTCTATGTTACATTTACATTGCATTACAGCTATTATGTTTTTTGTTGAATCATATTTGCTGTCCTTTTTGATACTTCCACATGCAAATAAAAGCCATAGTGCTACATATAGTGTTAGAATTTATTATAATTGGTGTATGATTAATTTAACTTACATTACCATTTATACCCTTCAAGTTAGAGTACTATTCACTCTTTGTATGCTGTTTAATTTACTCAAAGTCCTAATAATTGTTTAATTTTATGATTTCATCTCTACTAATATTTTCTATACTATGCATAGAAATCAATGGCTTTTATGGGCTTTGTGGGCCATTGTAGGCTTATCACATACATTGATTCATGATGGTGCATCCATAATCATGCTTACACGTCAATAAATATAGGTTTGATATAGTAGAACACAATGAAAAGAACCACGAAAAGAACCACGAAAAGAACCACGAAAAGAACCACAAACAAAAGAACCCCAAACAATAGTATCAGAGACATAATGTATTACCATCAGAACAGTACAGAGGAACAGAACCAGATAGATACTGTTCCTACTAGATCGCTATAATAAGTCCAGTAGAGTTATAACAATAGTAGAGTTGTACCATAACAGTAGAGTTGTGCCATAACAGTAGAGTTGTGCCATAACAGTAGAGTTGTGCCATAACAGTAGAGTTGTACCACATAGACTTTAAAATCTGTAGTATCAGTAAAGTATTGGTTTTCTATTCGATTCCAGGCTTTATGAAGTTGTAGGATGTGTAGATAGGCCAGTAGATTATAAATATCTCTCCTATCAGCAAGTAGTATGGGTCATCGTAAATAATGCAACTACTTTAGTAAGAACTACAACCTTTTAAATTTGATTTAAACTTTGCTTTCAAAGGTATTTTGTTTATAAAATAACCCAAGCCTTACATACATTAAACCTTCACATTTGTTCAACAGATATCAATTTTAGTTTCATGACAATACCATCACAGTCATTCTTATTGGGTAATATTACTAGTATTTCAGGTCACCTTTGCCTTTATTAACTAATTGACAGCTTCGAATAAAACCATAGAGTCAAATAAAGCACTAAGAAGAATACACTATAAAAGAATAAACCACAGTGCAACATAAATTCACAGTAGTTAAGAAAAGTTCATTTCAAGTAGAACTTGATGATGGTAAAGAAAGGTTAACCGAATTACAGGTTTAAAATGTCAATATTATAAACAATAAACTAAATCATATATAACATAATGTTAGTTTATATTTGACTACTTCTCAATAAGCTTTCATAAAATAAAAAAAAATTGGATATGTCGTAAAATTACGCAAACAAACAATCTATCCAAACAAAATATCTCTATCCAAACTTATCTAGATAACCTTTACTATTTACTTAGAGATGGTTAACAGAAACAGTTTCTTGTTACTAAAGTTTTCTAATTGTAGTTGATTCAAAAGACAAATGTCGCGATGTCAACGACATTCACGAAATGTCGCGGACCCATCTTTAATTGTCGATTTGCTGACCCTGATAAACAATTTGATCAAGAATATGACTAATAGTGCCCAAGAATTGAAGCAATTACAGGAATTGATTGATCAACACAAGCCAAAGGACGTATTACAGTTTTGTGCCGATTATTTTAACCATAAATTGAAGAGTCAACGTCAAAATTTGTGGAATCAACAACAAAAAGCTCAACAACTGGGGTTAGTTTTATTTCCTGAAGTTAATCATATGAATATGAATCATCAAAGTGCTGAACCTAAGTTTAAATCTCCTTTTGGTGATAATGATCCTCATGGATCTTTTGATCCTCATAGTCAATCTTCACAACAAGAACTCCAACAAGAACAATCTTCACCACCACCACAACAACAACAACAACAACAACAACAACAACCAGGTTCAATGTTCAAGTCTGACTTTAAAGTTTCAGCCAAAGATTCTTCAAATGAAGATAAACTTTCCCAATTACCTAAGAAAACCGCCATTCCATCTTTGTTTAATGCTCATAGAAGAACTTCGGTATCTGCCGAAGCTTTGAATCCAGATAAATTTAAATCTGATCTGTGGAAACCTCCAGTCAATGATTTAACTAGTGATCAAAGAATAGAATTACTGAAAAATTTATCAAATAATTTCTTATTTAAACAATTAGATGATGATTCCAAAAAGACAGTTATTGCTGCATTACAAAAGAAAACTTTTGATAAAGGTTACGAAATTATTACTCAGGGTGATCAGGGGGATTTTTTTTACATTATTGAATCAGGTACTGTAGATTTTTATGTTAATAATGCAAAAGTAAGTCTGGCAACTGATGGCGGATCATTTGGGGAATTAGCTTTGATGTATAATTCTCCAAGAGCTGCCACAGTTATAGCAGTCACCCCAGTAACTACTTGGGCTTTGGATAGATTGACCTTCAGAAGAATTTTATTGGAAGGTACTTTTAACCGAAGATTGATGTATGAAGATTTTTTAAAAGATGTTCCTATATTATCAGGGTTAACTAATCAAGAAAGATCAAAATTGGCTGATGCTTTATCAACACAAATTTATCACAAAGGTGACGAGATTGTTACAGAAGGTGAACAAGGAGAAAATTTTTATTTCATTGAATCAGGTAATTGTCAAGTGTCCTCGAAAAAATCGGGTGAAATTGTTAAATTAACAAAGGGTGATTATTTTGGGGAAATTGCTTTATTAAATGATTTACCAAGACAAGCTACTGTGACTGCTTTAGATACCGTTATAGTGGCAATGTTGGGAAAATCTGGATTTGAGCGGTTATTAGGACCAGCTATAGAAGTTTTAAAACAAAAGGATCCATCCAAGAAATGAATTAAAATTTTCACATTTAATTAACAAAAATTAATGCCAGTTCGATTCTAGATTACAACAAATTTTAAATAAGTTTCAATAAAACAATAAAATTATTAAATGTGAAGATCCTTGGAAACAGTGATATTACTAACAAACAAATGAAACAACCAGCAAATGAATATATATTTGTATATATAGTTTTTGTTTGATAGTTGTATAAATTTAATGAATGATAAGTTTTATGAACAAAGCAAAATTGAAACCTGCAACTTAATTATCACAGCAACTTGATCATCACAACAAGTTTCAGGTTCCACAACCTTTGTAATTCATGGTTGTTGATAAATAGCCAATTCATTATTTAGATCCTCTACCAATTGATTCCAGACCCCAATTCAGGTTATTAGTACTAATACTAAATAAGATTGAGAGAACTGTTTGGTAATGGAAGCAGGTTGTAAGACATCAAAGTATTCTAGTTGGGAGAGTTCTTACCATAACCGATTGCAAAATATTACCATTTAGAAATAACTCTATGATAACTAGATGTCAATCCTTTGCTCAAACTTCGCGTATATAACAATGCCTACAACTATATGAGGCAGATTTACTCCATCCTGTCCGTACACAACTACGTAGATAGTATTAAGCCAAATGTAAAATTTCAATAGACCTTTATAGTAAGTCAGAATATATTGAGAATTTTCATTGGCGATTGGGAAACTTATTGATAACAGTGTAAAATGGTTAATTTCTTTCGGTCGATATTGGATGTATTACCTAAGTCCTCCAATGGAGGGTACTTACCGTATTGGCTTTTATTTATTTCGATTGTTTCTATTTTCAATTCGATTCAAACATACTTATCCAGAGATTTAGCATTAACCAAAAAGGTATACGAGTCTGAAGCAAATAAGATTCACGGCAAACCACAAGTGACTCATTTAAGTGCTAGAACATTTGGTACATGGACGTTTATTACGTCAATTGTTCGATTCTATGGGGCATATTATTTGAATAATCCTCAAATCTATCAATTAGTTCAATGGACGTTTGTAGTAGCTGCTGGCCATTTTCTAAGTGAATGGTTAGTGTACCGAACCTGCAAGTTTGGTAAAGGTATTGCTGGACCTATGATTGTTAGTTCCACCAGTTTATTATGGATGTATACTCAGAAGGATGCATACTTGTAAGAGAAGAAACAAGGATTTTCTTATCCATATGTATTCACAGCAGGATATTCATATTGCTAGACAAGAATCTATTCACGGACGGATATTCTTATTGCTAGACAAGATATCTATTCACGAGCGGATATTCTTATTGCTAGACAAGATAATTATTTACAATGTTTATATTTCAGTGATACTTTTTGGTGTATAGATTTACTTAATATTATGAACCAACTCAAAAATCATGCTTTGGCGAAAGATAACCTTACTTAGACAAGGAAAATAACCTTGAAAAGTATGAACAGAGACGATAATCCAGGTATCAATTGGGGTTATTGAGTAACATACAACAAAAGTTGAATGCGTTTCTTTTATTACAAACCGAAGGCTAGGTTTGATTTATTCTCTTGTTTTCTTCTGTTCAATAGACTAATTTATCAAATATTGGAATTACTAGTGCTTAAGGTATTTAGTATTAATTGGATGATTCACATCAAGTTACTCCTTGTTTTCTAAACGCTTTAAAATAGGTTTAACTTATTGTTTATATGGTCAACTTGTGCTCCTTTTATGGGCGTAAAACTGAAATCACCACCAATTCCGCTGAATCTACCCACTAAGTGAGCCACAACACCACAATTGAACCCGCTCCGACGCAATCACATCAGGTTTGAATTAATAATCCATTTCAAACTCTGCAATCATTACTAATTGCCTCCAATTACTCATGAAAATCACACCTAACTACACTGCTACTTAAGAAATACTTGCCATCCACTTTTACGCCAATTTCACATCACTTTTACACCACTTTGACATCACGATTCGCCTATCTCTGTCAACTTCTTCTTCTTGAATCAACCCCATCGCACGACATTTTGGTCATCGCAACATTTTTGTGATTCGCGACATTTTCAACTTTTTGCGACATGAAAAATAAAAATTTATTCTTTATTAGGAACAAACCTAAACTAATAGATCTTATACCAGAAACTAGCACAGTTGCTGAGAAATAGAACCACGAGAATGTCTCTACACGATCCAATTAGTAGGAAGAGACCGCTAGAAGAACTCAGCACTCGAAATAACACAGTCAACAAAAAGATGAAGGAGGTTGATACATCAGGAGCCACAATGGCTAATAAGGAGGTAATTAAAGATGAGTCTGGTACCGGGTTTTCAGAGAAGGTTTATAAAGGTTATGTACTACAAGCATTGGAATCTTTGGACAAGGTATGTATTCTATTAGCTATAATCCAGTTTTTGCAAAATTTTACTAGCAATCGGCTAGGGATGAGGTATCGTAGATGGGAATGAACTAATTTTTTTTTTATTGATAAATTTGTTACCAAATTTTGCAATAAACAACATTCATTGCAAACTATAGTCAGAAAATATTTTGAAGAGATCACTTTTCAAACTAGTTTATTAATTTTCTTTTGGGGTTTATTTTATTTCAGATTTTGGTTAAATTATTTTTTTTACTTTATTTCATTTTTTTTTTATGGTTTGATTTACTAACTGGTTTTAGAATGATTCATCGCAAATAAATTCGTTATCTGCCAAAATAAGGTTACCTATTGGCCATCCAGAAGCAATTAGCTT
The DNA here is from genome assembly GCA_030705115.1 of Suzukiozyma pseudoglaebosa. Lineage (NCBI taxonomy): Eukaryota > Fungi > Ascomycota > Pichiomycetes > Serinales > Debaryomycetaceae > Suzukiozyma > Suzukiozyma pseudoglaebosa. Next base: position 11,606 of record JANIWI010000034.1, on the reverse strand, counting down.
AAATAATTTCACAATCATTTTATCTACTTTGATCCCCCGGATTTCAAAACTAGATAATAAAGCATGTCAGGCATTAATATCAGCAATTATAGATTATAAATGGTTAGATGTTGTGAAAAACATCTCTTATGGTAAATTCTGTGAGTTATATTCTCAATTTTTATCGGTTTTAGTATCTTCATTTCCCAAGTATCTTCCAGAAGTAGTCAATAAATTAATTGGTGAATTCGATCAATTTGACAATTCTGATTATAAACATCATGAAACCTTGAGCAAAATTATCAAGTATGTACCAACATGTGTCAATAGTTTCCCTCATTTTTTACAGAAAAATTTTCCTCATCATATATCATCAACAACAAAAGAATTATCAAATTACATTACTAATATAATGAAAATTATTAATTATTGTCTGGACTTACAATTTAATATTTGGCAATTAATTTTGGAGTGTTCGATTAAATTGGATGTGGAATTACAAAATGAATTAGATGATTTAGATGATGAAGAAATAGAAGAGGTAATAAACGGTGAAGATGATAATGATAACGAAGAAATGGAAATTGCACAAGATTCAATTCGTCAGCATGACCAAAATTTGCATGATGAAGTAGAAGATGATGATGAAGAAGACATGATGGGTGAGACTGAATATCTAGAAACTATCACTACATCAACAAATATTAAGATACTTGCCACGAAATTGGACTATATAATAAATCATTTGTTAGTTACAACCGCAAATAGTTTTACAATGGATGAACTTAATAATGGTAATGGAGTTACATTATTTAACACTATAACTTCATTATTCAAATCGCATATTTTACCAACTCATTTTACAAAATCAATTCAATTTATCATATTTCATATATCCCAGTATCAACAGGAGTTGGCTGATTCGTTTTTGGTATTATTAATTGATGTGGCATTCAGTCCCAATGAAAATTTGGAAAAAAGATTAAAAGCTATGCAATACTTATCTTCCTATATTGCCAGGGCAAAAAACATTTCAAGAGACCAAGTTTTGTTTGTTTTTAGTTATTTAATTGGTTGGGTGAATAAATATATAATAGAAAGAGAGGGTGAAATCATTGATATAGAAAATAAATCGCTGAATACTAAACAAACAGGTGGTATGGAGCGATTCAAGTTGTTTTATGCTGCTTTACAAGCATTGTTATACATTTTTTGTTTTAGGCATCAAATGTTGAAAAACCTTGAAATCAAAGATGCAAATGATTCAGAATGGGAATGTGATTTAGATAAATTTTTTCAAAGAGTTATTTTAACTAAATTTAATCCATTGAAATATTGCGACGAAACTGTGGTTTTCATCTTTGCCAAATTGGCAGCTAAATTAAATGTTTGTTATTGTTACTCGATAATTGAACATAATAAACGTGAAAGAATGATGCAAACCAACGGCCAAAGCACTTTACCATCATCAGTTGGTAATTTTAGACAAAAGCAAGAATTTTTAGATTTAGAAGCTTATTTTCCTTATGATCCATTGGTATTACCAATTTCTAAAAATTTAGTCAGTAAATCATATGTGGAATGGTCAGAAGTTAATCCCACTAATGATGATGAAGAAGATGAAGATAGTACCAGTCATCCAGATGACGATGATGATAGTGAATCTGACAGCGATGATGACTCAAGTAGTGATGAAGAGGCTGATTAGACTCATTGAATGTAGCATTTGTTTTATTGGGAGTAGTTTAAATACATTAAATTTATTATCGAGTATTGTAAGCTTTTATTTACCTATAGTTTCTTACGATGCAAGTATATAATTAATACATTTGTTTAATCTATAATTTCAAATTACTAGATCCTTTTGGACCATTATCTTTTTTAACATTACCTTTAGTATCTCTTAATTGACCCTTTCTATCAATAACAGTAACATTCTTAGCTTTAGATAATGTATCAATGACAGCGCCAACCTTTTGTCGTTTATTTGGATTGGAGGGTTGTGTCTTTTCCTGATGCAATTGTCTTTGTTTTTGTAGTGATTGTCTGTGATTAAATTCCTTTGATTTCTTTCTTTTATTTGCTCTTCTTAACCTTTGTTTATCATCACGAGAAAGCTCATCTTTCGAATACGATAAACCAGATTTTAATTGAACTTCAGATCTACCTAAAACACCATTGGCTTTTGGTTTATCATCCCCAATTTTGTAAACTTCCTGAGGCGCTAATGTGGATTCACTCGAAACATGTAATGGTTGAGCATCCTCCATATTTATTGAAGCAGCATTATCATTGACTTTTATCTCTATGGTTTTGAATTGATGAGGTTTTGGAATAAAATGTGCTGAACAAAGGGCATCTAACTTATGAGTAACTTTAGTAAACAAATCACTTATTTCATCGTGTTTTTTCTTCAATTCTTCATCAATTTCTTTCTGATCATCAACTTGATTATATTGATCTTCATAAATTTCTGCTAATGATTTTGTTGATTTTTGCTCTGATAACTCGTATTTTTGTTTATTATGGAATTTTGCGATATCAGTAATAAATCGTTTTGGTAAATCATCAAACTCATTGTTTTTTATTCTTCTCCTAATCAAATCTTCTATGGTTTCAGTGACTTCATCGGTAATAGTCGGTACTGGTTTTGCTGTTCTTTCAAATTCAAGATTGTTACTATCAGGATCATCTAATAAAGAATCCTGGGGCCTATCTTTTGAAGATATTTCTCCTTTCATAGTCCATTTCTTTTCAGCAACTAATTCTGATTCCAATTTTTCTATTTCTCGTTGTAATTTTAATTGAGCTTTTTCAAATGTGGATAAATTTTCATCTTCAGCTTGTTTTTTGACTTCATCTTCGTCTCCAGCAAATAAGTCTAACATTGCATTATCGACAGCCTTTGTATAATCTTGCTCGTCAAGATCAAAATCATCACCATCTTCATCATTGTCTTCTTTTTCACTCTTATTACTTTTCTTTGTAGACTTGTTTGAATTATCTTTCAGTTGGCGTAAATGAGCACCTGGTTGATCAAAAAACTCATCATAATAGGTCATTTCTTCTTCATCCGAATCTCCATCGCTTAAATCAGCGAAAAAATCAATTTCTTCGTCATCATCATTATTTTCAATATTCTCATCTTCCAATGCGAGGATTTGTTTATTATACTCATCAATATCGAAAAACTCGTCATTCAATCCGAATGCATCTTTTACAGGGGAAATCTTCTCTTCGACATGAGTTTCAGTATCTGAGTCTTCGGGGTCTGATTTTAAAGTTTGCTCATCATCTGAAAAGGATGCAAAATCTGATTTGGTTGTACGTTCAATGTCATCCTCCTCATCTTCTTCGCTTTGATCTTCTTCAACTTCTTCACTTTGATCTTCTTCAACTTCTTCACTTTGATCTTCTTCACCTTCTTCACTTTGATTTTCTTCACCTACTTCACCTTCTTCACTTTCTTCACCTTGTTCACTTTCTTCATCCAGTTCATCATTGTCGTCTTCATCGCTTTCATCATGAGCATTTTTTACCAACTGATACTTCTCTTTGGCCTCTGGAATGGCGGTCCCTAATAAATATTCACCCACACCATCAAACACCATCTTTGATTGGCCATAAACTTGACTTGAATCCAAGCCATCTATATATATTTCATCTAAAATCGAATATTTTTTGGTATATGGGTCTAAAAATGACTTTGTTAGCCGATTAAACTCATTTTCGGTTTCTTGTCCAATCTTAAACAACTTAAATATATCTTGAGGTCTCTCATTCAAAACGTCTAAGATCTGCTCAGACATGTTATACCCAATTCACTGTTGATATCACTTCAACGTCTTAGTTAGAAAAACTTGATGCGATGGACCTCATCGTGGCTATATGCACACCCAGACTTTTAATTAGTAAAGGAAGTGATGATAGTGATGAACTTGGGGGTACGACAGGTGAGTAATGGTGTGAAATGGGGAGCTAGGATGAAGTCCAATTCGTCTGGAAGGTGGCTCCAAAGACAACTGGATGATTTTTTAGTTAAGCAATCAAAAACTGATCATTATCGAAGTCGAGCAGCATACAAGTTGATTGAACTTGATAAGAAATTCCGATTATTTAATAAGAATACCAAGAATATAGTTGATTTAGGATTTGCTCCAGGAGCTTGGACTCAGGTGGCAATAGAACGATGTAAAAAACTTCATGTTCATCCCGCAAATATTTTAGGTATCGACCTAATAAATTGCTCTCCACCTGAAGGAAGTCATTTCATTCAAGGAGATATCTTATCTAAAAAGACTCATCAAGACATCCGTCATCATTTTGGAGGCGCTAGTCTGCATCCTGTTGATTTGGTAATGAGCGATATGATGTCAAATACTTCGGGAATAAAAGACAATGACCACTACAGTAGTATGGATTTATGTGATGCTGCCATAATTCTAAGTTATAACTTGCTAACTGAAAACGGAAATCTAGTTATGAAGTTCTTTACCGGTAAAGAAGACGAGTTGTTGATGGTAAAATTGCAAAAAATGTTTAAAAATGTGTATAGAATGAAACCGTCAGCTTGTAGAAATGAATCAAGAGAAATGTATGTAATTGCCATGAAAAGGAAGAATATAAACTTATCGTTGACCGAGATTCTTCTTACCAATAAATAAACAATTGAATCATTATTTTATATAGTAGACCTTTTTGCAACCGCTACTGCGATTTTTTATAGTAAATGCTAACTATACTACAAACCAATCAACCAACCAACCATTTGAATTAGTATTATTATGACCAAAATTAGACTAAATAGGTTCAATGTAGCTCATGTTCTTAATAAATTTAAAGGTCATAGTTGGCATAGTGTCAAATTGTACGAAACAAATGTTTACGATACCAAATGTCTTCAATATAATCCTTTTATTGACAGTTTAACATCAACTCGAGCTGATGGGACTATGCTCCGGTTCCCAAAGGGAAATATGCTAGAATTGACGGTGGGTCCAATACCAGAACATCATCTTGCTGCTCTGGTTCATAGCAATAAAAACAAGAAACTTAAGAAATATTGGTTGTTACCAATACTACAACCTTTATCGAAAAAAATATTTAGTTATACTAGCAGCTATATAATCAGCAATGAAAAGTATATTGATTCGGTAGTGAATGCAGGTGGAGGTTTGATCAACCGATTTATTCCTAGAAAATTCTTTCATCGAAATCGAGTCTTAGTTGACCAAGTTAATATAATGCCCAATTTTCAAAATATAATATCAAAGTGTTTACATGACGATGTATCTAAAGGGTTAGAAAATGCTGATATAGGAAAAGGCCATAAAAATGGATTATTATTGAAAAATTCGGGGTCTTTACTCGAATTTGATCACCAGTTGCCAATAATAAATATAACCAAATTGCTTCCAAATTATGACTTGAAGAATAAAATATTTCTATCTTATGAAACAAATTCCAAATTATGTCAATCAATTATAAAATTGGTCAACTATAAATCATAATATCAACACATTCACCCAGGAATTAATTATTTTACAATTGATTAGATTTTTATAGTTCTATTAATAAAGCTATTACTATTTACATACCTAAGTTAACCAAAAAATTAAACTGAAAATACCTAATGTAATCTGAGACATAAAAGATTTATCGATTTGTCCAGCATCACCCTTACTTTTAGACGACGATTTTGGAGGAACATATGAGACTGAAGATAAAGCGTCATTTACAACATTACCAGCTTTGCTTATCCAACCATTAGCAGTAGCAGCGGTGATAGTATTATTGAAGGTAGTTGAATTAGACATAAAAACAACTGCATTACCACTATTATCAAAAATGACCCCACCTTTCATTACTGAATTAAAATTCCGTTCGATATAACCAGGAATAATAATACCAGTATTGATATTATCAGTACCTTGATAATCATGAATGGTTGTAAGTAATTCAGTTGAGTAAGTATTATTCATAATTTCAAAAATATCAAATTCACCACAACCTGAAGCCCAACATGAACAATTAGAATTCATGGAATATTGAGAAGTTCTTGGAATTTGGGCATTTAATAACCAAATAGCAGGTGAATTATAATTAATAATATCTTCATTACCATTATTTTCTTGAGGCATTTCAAATTCAAATAAAAACATCTTTACGGTTCCATCATAACCTTTAAAAGCAGGAATATTTGGACGATAGACTCCACAATCACCTTGAAGACTTGAAGAACCACAACTAAGATTTGAAAAGATTACAAATTCTTCATTTGAATGAATTAAAGTATTTTCACCCAAGATTGTTGCACTCGAAGCTTTTGAAATTCCATCACTACCAGCATACGATAATCCATTACCTAAACAAGAAGAATTTGCACCTGCATTAGTTAAAAATGTAACATTATCAGCGGTTCCTTGACTATCATCGTAATAAGCAATTCTATTCCAACTATCGGAATTATCATTATTAGTGATAAAATTGGGAGAATAATAAGCAGCAAATTTATGTAATATTAATGGACCTCGGAAATGAACTGAAAGTTGTTCATTCAATGGTGCTGCTGTTCCATTGAATGCCACTGGATCTCCTAATACACATGTACAAGAATCAGAATCAATATTTTTTAATTCCAGTACCGGATTATATGTTCCACTATAACCCAAATTTTCAAATTGTAAAACATTGGCTTTAGTATTACCATTAACAACAACTGCTAAAATCGTCAAAATTAGTAAACAAAACTTCATTATTAACAAATTAATTTAAGAAATAGTAATGATTATATTAATTAATCAATGTTTTAAGTCCTTTACCATATTATTTCTAATTTTAGGGTATCTGCACAATCCAGCAGTGTGTTTACCGTTTGATGGCGCAGATGTTAATATTTTTCAAGCCTTGCAAAATAAAACGGTTTATCAATCAATCAAATAATCATTAACTACCACAAATTTTTAAGCACAAGGGCTATGGTAGTTAGTGCCTGCATTCATGTATTGAAGTTTTCTGTGAGCCAAGTTTTGTCTGAATCTTTCAACTATGAAAATTCTTGGTTAAAAATTATGCCATAGCCTTCACTATCTGTCGCATTACATCACCAATAAGTAAAAGTAGAAGCAAAAGAAAAGTAGAAGTAAAAGTAAAAGTAGAAGCAAAAGAAAAGTAGAAGTAAAAGCAAAAGTAGAAGGGAAAGTATAGTAGAAGGGAAAGCAAAAGTAAAAGGAAAAGTATAGTATAGTAAAAGGAAAAGTAAAATTATTTCAAACTTGAGATGATGGGATGTGAATCACAGGGGTAAATGGTTGATTCAACAGTTGAGTTCTTATTGTATGACAGGTTAAACTGATGATGATTTGACAAAATCAATTTGTGGTATGTTGATTTGGTAATAAGATTGAAAAGTTAGGATAAATATTTTGTAATTGAAAATGACGGTGTATGTGAATCTCCAACCTTACAGTTGATTTGTAAGGTTGAATTAATTACCTGCTTCACCTCTTGATGTAGTCCATTCAATTGAACCCGTTTGTCTTCCTTTTTTTGAATCAGGTTTAGGTTTCTGTTTCTGATGTGGACCTTGCTTTAAATTGTCTAATTCTTGATTGCGAGGTAGTAAATACTGATAATAAATTTCAAGGTACTTTTCATAATCAAATTTTTGATTAAAATCAGCAATTTTTTGACAATTCATCGAATCAATTGATCTTTCAATAGTTGACAAATTATAATTTTTCAATGATTTTTGTTTGGTTGGACTAATATATTTTTTTGATAAATCAATTATATATTTTTGATTAAATCCAATGACCCACGACATTTGCTTACCCCAATTTTCACAATATAGTAATGGTTCGTCAAATGCAGCTTCACAAGGATCTAAATGAATCCATCTCGACATTTTGGTCGAGTAATATTCTACCCAAACATGATCTTCTAAATTCCAAACGTAGCGGATACGATTAACATCGTTCAAAAGTGCCAACAAGATCAACAAAAAGCAATTAACCCATTCTCCACATCTTCCCGAACGAGTTTTCAACAATGAAACTGGATTGTTGATTCGAGGAAAATCAACATAACTAGAACATGTATTGCATTTGTATTTTTCAACAATCAGAATATCATCAGGATTGTGTATACCACTAAATCTTTCAGCTCCAATACTTTGAACATTGTCTTCTACTTGACACAAAGGACACTTTGGCTTATTGATCCAAGTGAAAAAGTCAGACTTGAAATAATGTAATAACTCTTTAACTAAATAGTCATCATAACCTAAATTTGAATCAGTTGTACCATCAGTTTTAGCTTCTCGTTTATCAACTCCAGAATAAATCTTTTCTAAATCAATTGCTGCCAATGCTTCATCCATCAGAATTGGGTCAATGTATCTATCAATAACATTTTTCAATGAATGTAAACTATTGATAAGTTGTTGATCTGACGAAGATTTTTGACATTTTCCAATTGATTTAGCATTCAGTTTCTGTTTGCTTAAATAATTACCGACATACCCTACAATCAAGTCATCTTTGACCTTGCTGTAATCAATTTCAGCCATGCTTATAATTTTTCACTATACAACAATCTCCAGTTATGTAATCGCATTCACCAATTCAACAAAGTGAAAACGCCGGTCAAAAAACCCAGCGGGCATCTACTTGTAGTTTGATAGAAAGAAGCAATATTCAGTTCTTCAACTCATTCTTAGAAGTACTGGAAACGTCGATTCAGTAATCTACTGAGAAATCTTAGTTTTCACTGGGTCAAGAATGAAACAGAATGATAAAGTTTGCTTAAACAACTAGATCTGTTGATATGGACCAAAAAACGTAGAGATTTTCAACCATTGTGTTATAGAATTCTATAGATATGATCCCACAGATAATGATCAAGTGATATATTTTTACATATAACATTCAAGTCTTGTGATTTTACCTACAACTATCAATTTTTGTATTTAATAATCGAGTCTTGTAAAATCAAGTAATTTTAGGTATCAACTCTTGTAATTTCACTTGTAGACGAACTTATTATGGTTATCCTATGGCATAGTGACTTTGTTGATGATTATGCATTTACTAAAAACGAGATATTCAATCATCTGTTTGTAAAATTAATCTGCTCTATTTGATTAATTTATATAAGATCTGGGGAAGAATATGTTTAATAAAAATGGGATCAACCAAAAAGTACCATTTTTTAATGAAATCTAAAATAACAGTTATTCAAAGCAAATCTAAATTCAGTTGATTTACCATTTGTTTATTACTAAAATATGTTTTCAGTGCTGATATAGTAGCAACAAATGTCACATAAGAGATCTGATAAACGATTTAAGCCTTTGGTTTCACAAATTGAATAGTATATGTTTTTTCTGTATAGAATCAAACCAAGTAGAACTTGAACTCTTGCATCAATTCTGACTGAATTTTTATTTTGATACACAAATTCCAATCAATAAACTACTAAGCCGATTGAGTCGTCAGGATAACCTTGGAGTTGTAGTTAGTTTGTTCCAGAAGTTCTTCGATTGGTAGTAGAGAATTCTGGGAGTTTTTTACGTTTTCATGATATCATAATTTATAATTATTTATTACTTAGCTTTCATTTATTGATACAAATATTGGTATCTGGATTTATAGCAGCACTATAAGTCTCCAAAGAAAACATAAACCAAAACTTGCCTTTGATTTTACTATTTGAATAAGAGTAACCATCAGATCTGAACAATAGCAATAGCATTGTTTACCTTGAGTACCTATTATATGAAAAACTCTTAATTTGGATAGCTGAAAATAGAAAGAATAAACATAACAGGAAACTAAAATTAATGCCTTACAAAATACTCAAACAATATTTAGTTTTATATTCTATTAGAGCTTATCCTAACTGAGTGTGACATGAACTGATCAAATTTGAAGTAAGAGATTTGTGCTTAAACTATATGGATGAAAGTATTACTCTTCAATTGTAAGATATTCTTGAATAATAAGCATAATAAATAGGATTGCGTTGTTACTGTCATTACATTGTCAGGTTCCAATGATAGTACCTTCTATTTTATTATATGATGATTTTTTGGAGAACCAACTGGTTTTCCAAACATTGAGTTTTCAGTGGTGAAACCCATTATAATTTCTTGATTGAAGATCTTGAATTGTCATGAAACCATATAAAAATGTATTGATTGCAACCGTATATAAAATTTAATCAGACTTTCAAAATGCAATTGATCCAGAATATTATTTCCCATTACTAACTATTATATTCATTCGGTATTAACAACTATACATGAATTCTAAGCATGGGAGAAGTAATAGCGCAATATCACCAGATTCATATTTGATTTTTGTTCAAATTGATTATTTAAAAATTTAGGGGGTTGAATTTCAATTTAACACATTTCTTGACCCCAGTTACTTTATGACAATCAATTATCACAAAAACCATCATATATTGAGGCGTTTGTTAATTGAATAAACTTTCAGATAAAAGTTTCTAATGAAGTTGATGAAAAAGTAAAAGTTAATGAAATCTTCATCACCACTCCATCCAACATGTACTAAAAGAATCAAAAAGCGCATAAATTGAAAATGTAATACAATTATATATATATATATTAGTTGGTTCAATCACGGGTACAATCATCATTGATTTGGACGCTACTACTGTAAGTAAAATTGAATTAACTGAAGTTACTGGTTCCAATTCTGTTGTTGTTGCTAAGTATTCCATATTGCGAACCATAACATGATGATGGTAATATTAACCGCAAACAAATTTTGACGACTAATAGCAGAGATTTTTGACAACTAATAGGAGAAAATCTCTCCTATTCATTCAAATTGTCGTCACTGTTTTTAATACTTGGTCACAGTAATATAGCAAAATATTAGTTGACTTCAACCCAAAGAAGATTTTGTATATAAAACCAAAAAAATCTTTAATTACAATCATGACACTATTTTCGAAGGAGTGAAAACAATTAGACGATATGGGTTTTCAAATTGACCCTGTTTCTATCAAGAGTGCATTACATTAAAAATAATTTTACTTAACAAAGAATTAATCTAGAAAAGAAGAAGTTGCATTGTAAACTCTGCGCCAAGTTCTGTGAGTGGCGGTGTAGGCTATCAATTCTGGTCACTTGGCAGAATATGGAGGTGACATATAACCAGCTCGTAAATATATCTTCGTTGCAGAACAATAGATAATGAAGATGATGTTAAGCCGATAGCCGTATACTTAGAAGGGCACTTGCATCGACTTAGACAGACAGAAAAGTAAAAAAAAATTGATTGTTTAAAATTTAGTTGTAACCATAAACTGGTGACCATTTCTTGGTAACTTTTGATTTTGCTAGTGATTTATTTGTAAAAAAAATGTATTTGTTTACTGTTATTAACTTGTAACTTTGTGAATCTATGTTTTTGTTAACTAATATTTTTGTTAACTGTTACTACAATTAACAATTGTTTAATGTAACTATTATTTTTGTTATAGTCCACTTGGTTTAATTATCTTTTCTTATTTATAACAAATCATCCGTGATAGTTTAGTGGCTAGAATTACCGTTTGTCGCATGGTAGACCGGGGTTCAATTCCCCGTCGCGGAG